>JAQZBX010102095.1:0-11193 GCA_029593785.1 Cabassous unicinctus | reverse complement strand
GTGTATTTTTCCATCTTCCTTATTATTAACACCATGCATAAGTATTGTACATTTGTTATCATTCAGGAGAGAATGCTCTCATATTTGTACTGTTAACCACAGTTTATTACCTACCACATGGTTCACTGTGTTATACAGTTCCATGCCTTGTTCAACCTGTCAAAAATGTACTCAGCGGCTTTCAGTTTCATCACAGTCTTGTGCTATCATCCTTTCAGACAAAGTTTACATTACTTCAAAAAGATATATATATTACTCGTTGAGGGTGTTGGATGGGGGCATTTGGGACAAGGCACACCTGGAACAGGCTTCTAGGGAGGTGAGTGATCATTTTCTCAAAATTTGTTGTATCAGTGGGTGGAGACTCACATAATGAATGGTGTATTAATCAGGGTTCTCTTGGGAAACAGAATCAACAGAAGATATCTGTCAATAAATGAGATTTTAAAAGAGTCTCTCACGTGACCATGGGGATGCACAAGTCCAGGTTCCGCAGGCAGGCTGCAAACCAGGGGCTCCGATGAAAGTCCGATGAAGGGTCATTGATGAGTTACTGGAAGAAGTTGCCTGTCCAAAGATGAGCTGGAAAATTCTCTCTGAATGTTGAAATCACTTCCCCTTTTAAGTCATTCAACTGATTGGATAAAAGCACTACCCATTGATGATGTAATCTCCCTGATTGTTGCAGATGTAATCAGCCATCTACGCAGTTAACTCACTGGTATTTGAAGTCCATAAATGCTCTTGTATTACAATTAGCCCAGTGCTTGCTGGAACAAACACCTGGACACAATTACCTGGCCGAGTTGATACATTAGCCTAGCCATCACAAATAAGAAGGAGTTGGACTCCCATCCTGGGGAGGACTGATATGTTCTCAAACAGAGTGGAGGGTGTCTCTCGAGAGCATGGGTAATTCCTAATAGGGGAGAACAGACTAATATGTCAAGACATCGGTGTTGTTGCAAGTAACAATGAATCTTGTCATCCAAGGAGAGAAGCCAGGTGATCATCATGGGCCCCCAGGGAAGGGGGAGGGAGGAATAGAATAAATGGAACAAGGGGTATTTAGTGGGAAATGGAAGTGTTCTGTATGATCTTGCAATGATGGACACAGGCCATTTAAACATCATCAGAATTTATAAAAGTGTACAGTCTAAAATATAAACCATAATGTTAACCATTGACTATGGTTAGTAGCTGTGTTTCACTTTTGTATATCAATTGTAAAACTTATACCATTCACATGTAAAAAGCTATTAATATGGGAAGGGGGAAAAGCCGGGGGGGGCAGGGGTGTTGGGTATATTGGAGTCTCCTGTATTCTGTGTGTGACTTCACTGTAACCTAAAATTTCACTGAAAACAAAACGAAAAATGTAAGACACTGGGGAATAAATGGACGAAAATGTCTCTGTACATAGAGGACAACAGATGTTAAAGCAATGAAAGGCAAAATGTCAAAAAATTTTAAAAAATATTTTTCATTATTTTTTAATATCCCGATTTCTAAATTTTATTTTATTTTTAGTTTTTTAAAAAAATTATTATGCATTTTATTTCTTGTATTTAAACCTATCATTATTACTTCATTTTCCTATTAATTGCATTTGGCTATTTTATTGGCTTCATTTTTGAAGAAGCTTTAGATCACAAAAGGGTTACTACTGGGGCAGAGGAGGAACATTGGCATTGGTTGTCAGTGATGGGGGATACATGGATGGAAGGTCACCTGAACATATATATAAGGTATATAAATGTGTACAAATGTTCACTGGGCATTATCACTGTTGGTAGAGATTCACACATTAACCGAGAGAAAATTGAATTCCCATTCTAGAGAGCTCTGCCACGTTCTCTAATGGAGGAGAAACAGTCAGTCCTCCAAGTGCAGGGAAAATGACTGGTGAAGGAGGATGGTCCATTGATGAGTCCTTGATATTGATGTTTATGCTTGTGAGCCTTTCTTCTAGAAATTGAAACTTAACCTAGTGTTCTGGGGTGCCTAAGTGTTACCTCCTGAGACCCTCCTTGTTGCTCACATGTGACCACTCTCTAAGCCAAACTCAGTGTATAAATTCATTACCTTTCCCCCAGTGTGGGACATGACTCCTGGGGATGAGTTTCCCTGGCAGCAAGGGATTCCTACCAAGCACCATCTAGCAATGCAACTGGAAAAAGACCTCAAATATAAGGGGGGAAAACATAATGACAAATTAGTTTATATGGCTAAGAGACTTCAAAATGGGTCAGGTTGTCATCCCAGAAGTAAACCTTATGAACGTCTCAGCAGGATCTCATAGACTGCCAAAGTGGATACTACCCCAAATAGTGTGGCTCTTGAGGGCTCTGGATACACCCAATTCTCATGGTCAGGTCAAATAGCTCCAGAGTTGGTGCCTTGCCACTGGGCTTTACTTTGGTGTTTGTGCTCTTGAGAGTGACTGAGTTGGACTCAGTTATGACTTCCGTACAAATGGCTTATCTGTCCCTTCTATTTAAACCTAGATTTGGTGCTGGAGTTGGTAGGTCTATGTCCAAGAAACTTGAATCTTTGGGTTGTCCATGTGCCAGGTGGGCCCTGAGCTTTAGCAAAGTTGAATCACTTACTCTCCAGTTCATTTGACTCACCCAGGACATCTGAAAATGAGGTGAGGAAGGAAAATCATCACACCAAGGAAGTGAGAGAGCCTACAACAGCAACAAAGAAAGTCCTATCCATTGGCTGTATAAGATTGAAGTCCCCTCTCAATTAGAGGTGGAGTGGACATCACCATTCCAGAATCCTCAGGGTTGGTGAATGAACTATGGACTAGAGTGGACTCACTGGTATGCTATTATAGACTTATTGTGGAGACAGTGGCCATTGGGTTTACTGAAGTCAGGGAGAGGTAAAGAGAGCTGTAATATGGCGGCTTTTTCAGGACTCAGGAATTTTCCTGAATGACATTGGAATGACAGTTATAAGCCATTATATATCTTCCTATAACTTGCAGTATAGTGTGGGACAGAGTGTAAACTACAATGTGAACTATGGTCCATGAGCAGTGGCAATGCCTCAGGATGTGTATATCAATTGCAATGATTGTGTCACACTAGTGAAGAATGTTGTTTCTGTGGGGTGGTTTGGGACGTGTGGGAAGCAGGGCATATGGTAATCTCTATTTTTTGTATCATTTATATAATCTAAGTATCTTTAAAAAGATAAAAGAAATACATATATTTTAAAATAGACTTAGTTATGATGATAAAGCATGCACCACCAATCATGATGGCAGAGGCAAGGATGGATTTCTCATTTCTGAAGATATCGGAACAAAAGTGCCTCATCAGTAAGGAGATATCTCAGAAATGGATTGACCTTGTTGGATTAAGAGAAGTGCAGCTGCAATGTGTTTCCAGTGTGTACATCTGCATGGGCAAGACCACTGTGTTGGGAGGTTTGTGTCATACAGACAGTAAGATGTTCATGACTGAAGGGTAATGGAGGGTCTATCATGTGGCCAGTTAGTGGCCACAGCCAAGATGGTGAGGAACAACACCTCTACATATACACTAAAATGGCCAGGGATATATGAGTTGTTCACTCAACCATTGTATTAGCCCTCCTGGCAGAGAGAGATTTGACATAGTCATTTGTTATGGTGATATATACCACATGTCTAAGATGGCAAATTTCTGCAGAAGTACATGGATATGTGAAGTTTCTGTTCACTGAAAGAAGCAGTGGAAATGTGACAATCCTTAACTGGGTGCCAGAATACCTCAGCAGGAATAACATGACATGCAAGAACCTTAGCTCCTGTCCACACTCGTAAACCACCTAAAGTTGATATTGCTCAATTGTATATGTTTGTAATGAAAATAAGTAGACTTATCTTTCCATGTGTATCCCCTGAATTTCATTTTCCATCTTATGAATTTTGTTTCTATATGATTGCATTCTCTTTAAAGTTCCTTTTTAATATTGTCTCTGATCACACTCAGAAGTTTATTTCCCATAAGATAATAATCTAAAATGTTCACATGCTAAGCACAATGCCTTTATTATTTACTTCTACTTAATCTAAATTATTATCTATTTATTATCCATTCTTTTATTTTTGGCCTTCCTTTAGTTTTTTTTTTCTTTTTTTCCAATAGATGAAATCTTTTTAAAAAAATTTATCCCCCTTTTGCTGCTTGTGCTCACTGTGTCCATTTGCTGTGCATTTTTCTGTGTCTGCTTGTCTCCCTTTGTTGCACCAGCTCACTGCAATGCAGGGACCCTGAGCTCATTGCTCTGCACAGGCCTTGAGCTCTCCACAATGCACAGGAGCTCCTTCACCAAGAGGCCCTCCCACATGGTAAACAGGAGTCCAACCAATTGAGCCACAGCCACTTCCCTCCTTTGGTTTTTCCTTAATATATTTTTTTGTTTTATGAAAGATACTTAGATTATATGAATGCTACATACAAAAAAATAGGGATTCCGATATGCCCCACTCTTCATACCTCCCACACCCTCCCACATAAACAACATCCTTCATTAGTGTGCCACATTCATTGCAATTGATAAATACATTCTGGGACATTGTCATTGAGCATGGATCATAGTTCACATTGTAGTTTACACTCTCTCCCACACAATTTGGCAGGTTATGGTAAGATATAAAATGGCCTATATCTTTCATTACAATGTCATTCAAGATGATTCCCAAATCCCAACAAAGCCCCATATTACACCTGTTTTTACCTCTCCCTGCCCCAAGAGCCTTCAGTGGCTATTGCCTCCACATTAATGTTGTAATTGCTCCCATTGCTAGATGCACAATAAGTTTTTAGTAAAATACCAGTAAGACCACTCTAGTCCATAGTTCATCCCTCAATCCTGAGGATTCTGGGATGGTGATTTCCAGTCCACCTTTAATTGAGAGGGAGCTGTGATCCCATACAGTCAATAGATAGGACTCCCTTGGTTGTAGGTTTAGGCTCTCTCATTTCCTTGGTATAATGATTGTCAAACCTCACATCCTTGTTAGTTGTCCTGGGTGAGTACAATGAACTGGAGAGAAGGTGGTACAACTCTGCTGAAGCTCAGGACCCAGCTGGCATATGGACAGCCTAAAGATTCTAGTCTCTTGGATGTACACTTACAAACTCCAGCATCAACTATAGCTTTAAATAGAAGGGACAGATGAGCCATGTGTAGGGAAGTCATAACTGAGTCCAACTCTGTCAGTCTCAGAAGCACAAACACCAAAGTAAGGCCCAGTGGCAAGCCACCAAATTCTGGAGCTATCTGACCTGACCATAGGAACTGGGTGTCTCCAGAGCCCTCAAGAGCCCCACTATTTAGGGTAGTATCCACTTTGGCAGTCTATGAGATCCAGCTGAGACGTTCATAAGTGTTACCTCTCAGATGACCTCCCAAATCACATTGATGTCTCTTAGCCATATAAACTCATTCATCTTCATGATTTCCCCCTTTTATTTGAGGTATTTTTCCAATTGCATTGCTAATTGGTGTTTGGTAGGAATCTCTTGGTACCAGGTAGGCTAATCCCCAGGAGTTATGTTTCATGCAGGGGGGAAGGTAATGCATTTACATACTAAGGTTGGCTTAGAGAGAGTCCACATTTGAACAAGTTGCATATCAGGAGGCAACTCTTAGGCACCCCACAACACTAGGCTACATTTCAATTTCAGGAGCAAAGTCTCACAAGCATAGTCATCAATATCAAGGGCCCATCAATGGACCTTCCTCCTTCACCAGTCATTGCCCCTGCACTTGGGGTACTGTTGCTGCTCTATTAGAGAATGTGACAGAGCTCTCCAGGATGGGAATTCAATATTCTCTTGATTATTTTGTGAATCTCCACCCACTGTGACAATGCCCTGTGAACATATGAAGCCATTAATATACCTTATATGAATGCCTAGGTGAACTTCCAATCCCTGTGGTGTTTTCCTCCTTTTTGCCACTAGAATACCATGGTTGTTGCCAATATTATTTCAACCAGATCCAAAATTTGTAATCCACGCTATTAGTTGTTTGACATATTTGTTATATGTGAATTTTCTCTTAAAATAATTAAATATTTCCATTGATATCAACTATTTACTGATGATAAAACAAGTCTTAAAAAGATTAAATAAGGCCTTAGTTTTCATATATATGCAAATAAAAAGCTTTTGTGTATAAACATTTTGAAAAATTTTATAGAAAAATTCAGTTTTTACTTCTTCTCATTATGAAATAGATATCTTCTCTACCAAGATTTACTAAATCTTGACTACTGCCTCTCTATCTTAGTATGTGTATCTAAGTGTATCTCTTCACTACACTTCATTGTGGTGAAGACCAATTCATTTTTATTCTAAACTTTTGAGAAGTAGTTATCTCCAATTTTAAAATAAAATGAATTTCCAGAAAAATTATAATTAAATGTGTTTTAGCATAACTGACATAACAATAACATTCTTCACTATACAAATTCTTTTCAAACAAATAATTGCCGATGTGGTATCACATAATATGCCTCTAGCTAATATGTGACATGTACAAGCTGATGTCTTACTTAATCTATCAACAAATTTTTAGTGATTGTATACAATCAGCCATAAGTTATTGCAGGCACTGGGGTTTTAGTGGAAGAAGAAACATTTTAGTATTTTAAGGTACTTGATACCAGTGGCAAAATGTAATTCAAAAGAAAATAAATATGAAAACTTGATAAAATGATGGGTGCTAGTAAAATAAGTGTATAAATATCTCCAAGAAGTCTCACTTATTAAAAAGTTATTGGACAGAAAGGTAAAATAGGTGTTTATAATATGTAAATTAGTATAGCAATATAGACGTTTTCTTTTCATGCTAAGCCACTTAATATTTTGTCCCTTCAACATAAATATTAAATTTTCAATAAGCTATTGATACTAATTGATTTAACTGATTGAAACTAATCAGTTGACTTATTTATGTGATCAAATTATAATAAAAAATTTCTTTCTTCACGGGGATTTTTCTTTTATGTATTGGTATCATATGGACATACAGAGTCTCAGGCAACAGATATAAATAAAACCAAAAAATAATCAGCAAATACTTACAATATAAGAGAATTTCAATTAATAGAAAAAATATATGACTGCTTTGTAAACCTGAGTGTTTTTAGCAAAAAGATATTTTTTTCACTGATTTTTGAAAAAAATTGACCATTGATCAAATATAAATTGCAACCATCTTTATTTTAAGGAATGAAAAATCCTTAGTGAAATACTTCCAAATGAATGAATATAATTTGGTTGTACATAAAACTCAGAGTGAAAATAAAAGTAAGAAACATAGTGAAAGGAAGAGGTGAAATATACACAACTGTAAGAAAAAATGCAAAAAAAGTGCAGAAACTAATCAAAGTCCTGAAGATGCCACAATTGAAAAATTCCTTTATCCTTACATTATGGTCAGTAAAATGGGAAATCAGCCCTGTAGAACTGCTTCTAAAGTATTACTTAATAAAATGTGCATAATAGTAAAAAGGTTTGTGTTAATTAGATATATATAATTTCCAACTGTTTTATATGTTGTTTGTGCTTTAATAAGAATGCCTTTCTTGGTCCCCACTGTAAATTAGGTATACAAAAATCCGTGCATTTTCCCAGTATATAAGAAACAAATTATTGTTGGAAAATAAAAATTTGCATCAATAGAGACAATGTAGACAATTATCAGCCATGCTTTATTTTTATATCTTGAACAAGGAAGTTTATCACTCTTCTTGATACTTCAATTGTGGTGTTTGAGTTGCAACAAGGAGTATAATATAATTAGCAAGAGTTATCCAATCTTGGAATTTATTAAATAAATTGACTATGCATTTACTAGGTGGATTTATTCCTTTATTGCAATATTTAATGTTTCAAGAAAATATAAACCCCAGACAAATCTTCCCCAACCTCCTGCTTAAGAGAAGTCACAAACTTCTGCTACTCCCAACTCCTTTTCTACTGTGTGCCATGTCACAATCTGGGTAAGATGTTATGTCTGATGAAAAGGCACTGCCAGACCTTAAACTCAGAAACTGGGAACAAGTAGCCCCAGATCTTTATCAGAATAGGAATTCTCAGTGACAGGGCCCTCTCCCCATTTGATGGATAAAAAGCACACTCAAACTATAAATTAGTCTTTGTTCCCCTGCACAAAGTGGGGGTGTATACCTGCCATCTGTCTACCCCCACCTAAAGCAGTCATGATATGACTTCTTCCCTTGCTCTTTGGATATTTTGTGCTATGTAAGCGACAAGGAGAGATGCCCTTTCTGGCCTCTTTAGTCCAACAATAAAATGATCATTTGCTAAGTGTCTGTTGTGCCTTGAACCTGTGTTCCCAAGTGCACCATTACAGCAACTCAATCCACACCTTGAAACCATATGGATACTCCGTACTTCCGGAATGCATAATTGGAACAGGCACAGTAAACAAGCTTCAGAATTCCCAACCTGATTTTCTGTCCTGTGGAGTGAGGTCTATTATGATAGGAAAGAGCAAATGCAAGCCACTAAAACTGGCTCAAGCTAAGAAACTATTACGCCAAAAGCAAAATCATATTCCTGGAGTAATTGCAGGGATTAATGTCACTATCAAGGACTTGAAGGGAGCAGCAGTGCTGATGACTAGGGTCCTTTATGGGTAGAGGAAAAGTCAGATGGAGAGAGGACCCAGAGGACTCTATGTGTTTTGACATGTGACAGAAAAGCCAAAGACCAAGGAGAGTTTGCAACAAGACAAGAAAGCGAGTCTCTTTGTGCTGCTTCCCACCATATCTCTATAAAGCTCACCTATTTAGCCCATGCCAAAAGCAGATGGATCTTGCAGAATGGCAGTAGATTTTTGTTCATGTAATCAGGTGGTGAATACAACCAGAGATGATAGTCTAGATGTAGCTTGAAGCAAATGGACAGATCTGCTGGTACCTATTATGCAGCTATTTCTGAGGAGAATGTTTTTTTATTTTTTGATACCTATTACTAAAACCCACAATAAACAATTTGTTTTTAGCTGGCAAAACTAGCAATACACATTTACTGTCATACATCATGGGCTTATTAACTCTCCAGTCCTATAAGATACATAAGTTTCAGATGATGATACATACACACATGTATCCTGCTAGTTAAGTCTCCTGAGAACCCTGACTAATACAACGTTCATGACCATCTTATTAATAATAAGTTTTTCAATCATTGAAAAAGGAAAGACTATTTATATCCACTTTAATTAATTGGAATTATATATATACATATATAATATTAATTTTCAGTTTACAAGACCTGCATGTCCAGGTTTGTATTTATTCCTAAATATTATTTTTATGCTATTATAAATGGAATAATTTCCTTATTTCATTTTTTTTGATTTTTCATTGTTGTTGTGTATAATTACAAGTAATTTCTGTGTTTATCTTGCATAATGCAACTTGTTGAACTTATTAATTACTAATGCTTTTTTCAACAGTGTTTTTTATAATTTGAAAATTTTTATGGTAGTATCATGTATATATATGCAGCTTCATATTTCCATTTTAACCACATTCAAATATACAATTCAGTGGTTTGATTAGATTCAGTGAGCTACTACCACCACTACCCATTACCAAATCTTTTCCATCACCCCAAATAGAAACTTATTATCCATTAAGCATTAATTCCACATTACCTGCCTCCATGCCTGGAAAACTGTATTCTAGTTTCTGACTCTATGAATTTGCTTATTCTAATTATTTCATTTCAGTGAGATCACACAGTATTTATTTTCTTATCTGCCTTACTAGACTTAACGTGATGTCTTCAAGGTTCACCCATGGTGTCACATGAATCAGAACAGTGTTTTGATAGTGTTTTCTATATATGTTGTTGACAACTCTGAATACAGAAAGTTTTATTCATTCTTTTCTAATTTGAATACATTTTGTTTCTTTTTCTTGCCTATTTGCACTGGCTAGAAATTCCTGTGCAATGTTGATTACTCATATTTGAAGTGGGCATCCATGTCCTCTTCCTGATATCAGGGGGAGAACTTTCAGTCTTTGCCTTTGGCCATGACTTTGGATGTAGGATTTTCATAAATATTCTTTATCAGTTTGAATAAGTTTCCTTCTATTCCTATTTTTTATTGTTTTCTTTATCATGAAATGCTCTTCCATTTTTGCAAATGCCTTTCTGAATCAATTGAAAAAATTGAGTAAATGTGTTTTTTTCCTTCATTATAACAAGGTGTTCCATTCCATTTATTGATATTAACATGCTGAAACATCCTTGCCTAATTGGGAAAAATCCCACTTGGTCATGGACTATAATCCTTTTAATATACTACTGGCTTCAGGTGGCTAGTGGTTTGTGTAGTACTTTTTTCAGGTATAATCATAGGGTTATTAGATTATAGTTTCTTTTTCTGTGGTGTGCTTGTGTGGCTTGGTAAAAGTTATTGATTGCCAGGAAAGAGATGTGGCTCAACTGATTGAGCTCCAGCCTACCACATGGGAGGTCCCAGGTTCAGTTCCCCGTGCCTCTTAAAGAAGAAAAGCAAGACAGCAAGCTGATGTGATGGGCTGGCATGGTGAGCTGACACAACAAGAGACTCAAAAAGGAAAACATAATGAGAGACAAAACAAAGCAGGGAGCAGAAGTGGCTCAAGTATTTAGGAATCTCTCTCCCTAATGGAAGATCCTAGGTTAGTTTTCCAGTACCTCCTAAACAGAACAAACAACGAACACAGCAAGTGCAAAAATGATGGATTGTGGAGAAATAAATAAAAGAAATCTTTTTTAAAAAGTTATTGAGTGTCTAGTAGAAGGAATTGGGAAATATTCTTTTCTCTTATATACTTGGAAAATAATTGCTATTAATTCTTATTTAAATGTTTTGTAGAAGTCACCATTGACTCTTGGCTTTGTTTGAAAGCTTTTGGTTTCTGATTCTATGTTTCTACTATTTGCATCTAAGCCCATTTCCTAATGGTCAGATGGAGAGGAGAACTCCTTCAGTCACAAAAGTCAGTATGTTTACTAGGAATAGTGTTGGAAAGGTACATGTATCTAGCTGCCTCTGTTTGTATGTCTATTAAGCATTGTGTATGGTCAAACTTTTCATTCTGTCTGGGACCATGAGATAATGTGCTAGATTCTCTCTAAGGAGCTTGTTCAGAAAATATTT
>JAQZBX010102094.1:0-11195 GCA_029593785.1 Cabassous unicinctus | reverse complement strand
ATTTACTTTATCCATTTTTAACCACACACACACACCCCCACCCCAGTTCCCCATTTGCTGTTTTTTGTGCCCATTCGCTGGGCTATTCTCTGTGTCTGTTTCCTGGCATCTCTTCTCATCCTCCTCTTCCAGTCTTCACCAAGATTCGATTCTGGAGACCTCTGATGTAGGAGAGAGGTGTTCTGCCACCTGCGCCACCTCGGTTTCTGGTTTTTGGAGCATCTCGTCTTGCATGGGCCTCGCATCTCACCAGCACACAGAGCCTGGCAGCCCATGCGCCTTCTGTATATATGTTTTTTATTTTACCGGGAGGTCCCGGGGATCGAACCCAGGTCCCTCCATATGGCAGACGGACGCCCAACCATTTGAGCCACATCTGCCCCCTACCATATTTTCTTAGTGTACTGACATCTGTTAATATTTTATTTAATAGCTTTGTGTCAACATTTATGAGTAAGAATACGCTTAAATTTGATTTTGGTTTTGTTTTTCATAGTTTCATTCTGGCTTCATTAAAAAAAAATGTTAAGAGTTTGCATAAAAAGGAAATCATCTCTGAATTAAAGGACTGTATAAACTTTGGTGCTTGTAGACTCTGGGTCCAATCAGGAGATCGATCCCACACAGTAGTTAAACTGGGGAAGTTTAAGGTTAAGAGTTATTAACTGTGATAAATGAGTAACTCTGTGTTATAAGCGCTGTATGGTATCACAGCGCTGAGGAAGCTACACAAGGAGGGACAGACTTGGAAGGCGGGAAAACCTGGATGGAGAAGGTGCGGTTCAGTCCACTGGCTAGTCCAGAAGTTCACTGGTTCACCCGGGCTCATGCTGGTTTGGAGTTGGGAAGGAGAAGGCAATCCTCCGGAATGCAGGCAGGGAGGGGGGATCAGCAGCTGGGGAGTGGGTGTGTGTGGGGGGGGAATCCAGGGGCGGAAGGCCTTCTGACTTGGAGGGCCGCAGGGTTGGGGGGAGGGGAAGTGCGGCCTGGACCGCTCTGTGCGTGACCCTGCAGGCTGCACAGGAGCTTGCTGAGGTTGTCCAGGCACCGGCCATGGCAAGAGCCTTTCGGAGCTGGTGAATCATGCGGGGATGAGTTTCCATGTCAACAGGGCTCCGGGAAAGGTTATCACCAGGTCAAGACTGCCAGGTTGCAGAGGACCCCTGCGGACTCGTGGTGGCGCATGCTCTGCTGAGTATCCTCACACCCACGTGCCCAACGCTCCCACCTCTCCCAGCCCACATCGGAAAAGGCAGGAAGCCCATTCTTCCTGCAGTGCCGTTCCAGCGCCCTCTACTGAGCCAGCTTATCGTTGTGCTTACTTTAAAAGAAAAAAGGAATAGGAATTCCCATTTATCACAGAGCATATATTGAAAGGGTGTAATCAAAACTGAGAAGCAATTAATTGATAACTAACAGCCCTATTTTGGAGAGTTTTTTTTTTTTTATAATTTTCTCCAAAATTATGGTTCTGTTTTAGTTTCCTTTCTCTTCTTGGAACAATTTTGGAGTTACTCCAAGTGTATTAGCAAATCTGTAATTATTAAGTTTCAGCAATGTAAGTAGCAGTATGTTTTATTAAGACAACTGCCGAGTCTCGCAGAGTATTTTATAATTCAATTAATTTTCATACATGCTACCTACTCACAAACTCTTTTTTCATGAGAGGCCACCATTTTATCACTCTGTTCTTTATCCTTGCTCCAGCCACACTTGCCTCTGCAGTGTTCTCCAAATGCTGGTAGTAGGCTCCTTCCTGGAGTCTTTGAACTTGCTGTCTCCTCTGCCTGAAATTTACATTCTTCATTTAGCTGCATAGCTTACTGTTTTATTTCCTGCAGGTCCACTCAGAGATCACCTTACTAGAGAGAATGTGCCTACCTAACCGAATCAAAATAGCATCCCCCTCATTTGCTCTTCCTTTATTCTGCTTCATTTTCATCGTTAGCACTTATAACCTCTGATAAATAAATATATATAATTTATCTCATCTCTCCAGACTAGAAAAAGCAGGGACTTTGATCCTGTTCATTACTATATCTAGGTGCTTAGAACAATGGCTGGTGCATGGTAGATGTACAATACAATTTGCAGTTGAATACATTTTAGCTATTCTTAGACCTTTTGGGAGAATAAGAGAGGTAGAAGCCACTTAGCAATATTTGATGCAATTAATCACCTGGGTAAATTCATGAAAACTTCCAGGAGTAAACGCATTACATGAGAAATGGCCCTAGTTGTTGTGATGGTAATTGGCAAGGGGTTCAGAGGAACACCTGGTTTTGCTAGATGTCAACCCCCTCTTAGAGGTTAGTAAATTATAAAACACACAAGAGTTTTTACATTTTGTTCCATCTTGCTTACAATTTTTGTGTTGGGGCATATGACAAAGCCCTGGTCCAGATGAATCTGGTCAAATCTCTCAGCCACTGAGTTCCTGGCTGGCTCACAAGGCATCAGAAGGATGGCTTCTTTTTCCATCCTTCACCCCTTTTTACCCCCGGCAGTTACGATTTAGCTCTTCTCTCGAAATTCTTGTAGCATCACGAGGGGAAAAAATATCACTCTATTCACGACTGGCCTATGTGTTAGGAAAATCTTCAGAACCAAAGCTGGTGTGGCCACTTGTCCCCTTGTTTGCTCCCTGAACTTTCAAGCTTATGATTCATGGAGACATAAGTGCACCAAGACCTCATGGTGAGTGAAGAATGTAGAGCATGAATCAGATGTGCTGTGAGTAATTTAACAGCTTCAGGAAGGCAAAATTCACTGGAACATTTCTCCCGGCCTTCACTCTCCAACCACATAAGGCTTCAACTAATGTGATTTTGGAAGATGCTTATGTTTTACAGTCCAAAACACTTGAAGAAAAGGCATAAAATTGACTTGGTGGCTTTTTAATTTTTCCAAGAGATTCCTCTTTAAAAACTCACATATGTTCCATTTTATTGTTTTACTTGCAAAAAATAGGAATTTGAACCTATGGAATTATAATTGTATGTCAAGAAAACCTAACTCAGAGAACTATTTTTATACACATATTAAACCAATTTACTCACTGTAAGGTTCTGACCAATGGATTTCCAAAGTGGTATAGAAAAAAATCGATTTATCCATTTCAATTTCCCTCTCATTAGAATATTTCTGTTTTATTCTAAGCATAATATATTAGGAAGAAAATATCAACATTATCTCCCAGGTTTATTAATCAAGCATGCCTAGTTTTGCTATATGACTTTCCATCTTTTCAAAATCCATAAAAAGATCTGAAATTTTTCCACATCACAAAATTGCCCCAAGAATTTAAAAAATGGTCTAAAATATACCTCTATGTAATTTCTAGCACTTTTTATAGGATTTTAGAACTCAAAGATTTAAGTTCAAATCGATTTTAGTTGATCTAGCTCAAATCCTTCATTTTATTCAAGCAAGATCAAATAATCTTTATGAAGAGATAAACATCGCATGTCCCAAAATTTCTATCTCAGTGAGCCTGAGTTTGGTCTCCCGATGTAGAGTAGGGTCTCAGGGACCTGAGTTCGGCACATGCATGGGGAGCAGGAAAGTTATGGGGGTGCATGGCAAGGCAGGAATTGTTGGTCTGCAGAGCTTGGAGCAGAGGCTCATCAAGGATGTATCTTGACAGCCAAGTTAATGGATCCTGGCCCTTATAGGTTAAGTAATTGCATAAGGAGGCTCTGCCTGTGGTACTTTGAGTCAAGTTTGACTGGAAACTAACACCAGGCATACCAGAGTACCAGCATGGCTCGGATCTCTAAGTGAAACCCCACACAGAATATCCATGCAAATGTGTTCTATGCATTCTGTCTCTCTCTCTCTCACACACACACACACACACACACTAGCTCTGTTCTCCTATATTCTCCTCTTTCCCCTGCATTCCCACTCCCTTCTGCCTTCCCCTGAAGAACAGATTCTGACCCTCTGGAAGTTCTTCGTGAAAGATGCTGGGGAGGAAAGGTGGTGAGCAAGGAGATTTGTCATCCCACTTGTCAGTGGGAAAAGGACAGATATTAGTGACTTGGGCCAGAGGGAGAAAATACTGTGGTCACTAGGAGGCAGGGATAGGATTAGAGGTGAACTAAGTAGGGGTGCAGAGGAGAAGAAAATCAGGTATAGGGACAACAAGTCCTCAGATCCATCCATTCACCCAGCTTGATGATCAAGGCATTAACTGCAAGGTTGACCAGTTGCCCTCCCAGCAGAAAGGCAGTAATATGATTTTAGGTTTGATGACTCAAAGCCACGTTCTGGTAGCAACGTAAGGCCTGGGAACCACAGTGCCCTGGCTGCTCTGGGAAATGGTGCTATAGTAGGAGGGGAGTAAAAAGGGCCAGCTCCATGCCTAAGCTGGATCTGTAGGAAATGCCAGGCAAGTTGTAGTCACAGTCCTTGAGGCAATTAGCATTTGCCAAGTCCTTTACCAAGTAAAAGGACCCTCTCCTGTGTAGAGCACTTTCTAGAAGGCAGACTCCTGGCAAAGCAGGGTTAGTTGGGTCAAGCCAGTGCTTTGAGATGTGAAGCCACTAGCCCAAGGACACACAATTGATAAGTAGTGGTCTGGGCCCCACAAATGAGAGGGGAAATGGGCAGCAATTGCATAGGGCTATCCCTAAATTTGTAGGAACCAGTGAATGAAAGCATATAGAGTCTCATATATCATTTTCCAAAGTATTTTAAAGTTCTAAAGCAAACCTGTTAAAAAAAAACTGTTATAATCAGTTAAAATAAACTGTTAAATAAAACTGTCAAATATAATAGAGTTGATACTCCCACCTTGACAAATATACTTCATAATATAGAAAAGGATATGGATTTTATATAGCTGAAATTCAGCAAAATATCAATGGCTGAATTTAATCATTACTGCTCATGCCTGGCTGTTTTGCTGATGGGTGGTGACTTTTGCAGAGGTAATAAAATAAAAACAGATAATTCCTGTGTTTGGTTTTTTTTTCATTTTCTTCTGTAATGATTATCTCCAACATCTCCCCTACCAATAAATTTTGATAATACTCATTTCTCCCTAGCCTGAGGAAGTTAGACATCACTTAATTTTGCTGTCATAGGTGTTTAAATATTTTATCAATATATTGATTGTCTTTAGACTTAGTTTACAGTACTTTTGTAATGGAAAAAAGATATATATATTTAATTTTGACAAGATACCAAATATCAAAACATAGCACAAAATATAGACTCTAAAAAATCACAGACAGGTGCAGAATTTGACAAACAGAGCAATGGGACAAAATAGGAGCCATAAACAGACCTATGCATATAAGATGTAATTTTAAGCATTGGGCAAAAGGATAGACTACTCATTAAATGTTGGAACAAAGAATCATAAAACTGAGAGAACCATTGCGATTAGGAAAATTGTGACTAGAAAATGTTGCCTGAACCTTTATTTATTTTGAAATGCATTGTGCTTTATTTATTACCTAATATACGGATAATTGCCATGAATACTGAAAAGTCTCAATCTGTGGGAGCAGAATTTGATTTATATAATCAGATTTCTTTATTAATTAAGTCTTCTGTAGTTGTATTGGGCCACTAAACCTTGTGTGTCTTCTCAATTCCACTGACTGTCTCCTCCTTCCCTACAACAATTCTCTCCTCCACATCCAGACTTAGAGGAAATGCCATCCTTAAGATATGGGATCTGGATTCCTGAGTGGCCGTCAAGGGCCTGGATGATGTGACCTGGAAGTATAAGGGGACTAAGCTCCTTTGGGGTGAATTCTGATTCTTAGGATAAGAAAAACTAAATGAAGTCAGGAAGATAAATTCCCCCCTCTTTTCTCTGCTCTGAGTTGTAATTTCTCCTTGGAAATCTTCCTGAGATGAATCATATGCTGAGTGAACACACCTGCCAAAAGACATGAGTGGGGGAGCGGGTGTAGCTCAGTGGTTGAGCACCTGCTTCCCATGTACGAGGTCCCAGGTTC
Organism: Cabassous unicinctus; assembly: GCA_029593785.1. Lineage (NCBI taxonomy): Eukaryota > Metazoa > Chordata > Mammalia > Cingulata > Chlamyphoridae > Cabassous > Cabassous unicinctus. The sequence goes on along the minus strand of JAQZBX010102094.1, from coordinate 5,220 downwards.
AACCCCTAGTACCTCCTAAAATCAATTGAAAAAAGACATGAATGGCCAACACTGTGATCCATCCTATAGCATTGCTGAAAATCTCCTTTGGCCTCACTTGTCCTTTTTCCTTACTTTCACACCCTTGGTCTTGAAACTTTGGTCCTTGCTTTTGGCTCTTCATTATAGAAGGCCTGGGCAAGGAAACAGTCTTATTTATTTATTTTTTATCTACTTGAACCATCATAGTTGGAAAGAGATAAATGAGAGAGAAGAATTAGAATCTCTTAATCTGGTATGCTTCTATGTCATCTTTTCTCTCTTGATATTTTTATTTTATACATGTTGCTGATATGTTATTTTGTGCATAGATTTTCACAACTGTTAGTACAATTATTCAACAAATAAATATTGAGCAACAGACATTGATCTAGGTCCTAGTGATATAGCAGTAAACATAAGTGATTAAAATCCCTGCCCTCAAGTATTACGATTGTAGTATTTCTTCAGGTTTGGTACATCTTTTAGCTACAGAAAATGGCCTACTTTGTACTATTTAAGTTTTTTGAAGTCAATTCTATCTTGTCTGACATTAAGGTCATTACCACTGTTTACGTAATTTTGCATTTGTCTTTTATGCATTCCTGGCCCATTTAATTTCAGGCTTCCCTAATCACTTTGTTTCATGTAAATCTTTTGGTATAGCATTTCTCAATTCTAGACCAATGTAGCAAACATTCCCCTGGGCCCCTTACTCTTAGGTGTTTCACAGGCACATCAAACCAAAATGTGTAAAATCAAACTTGTTTTCTCTTTCACACTAAGACTCAGTCATGACTTCTCCTTCACTGAACAGCCCCCACCCCATCTGATTAGTCTCCAAGTTTAGTTCATTCTATTTTGCTAGATTATTTCAGATCTCTACCTTTCTCTTCATCCCCACATCTACCACCTTGGTTCAGAATCTATTAAAAACGTTACACATGTAGAACTTGGTGGTCAGAGTGCTCATTTTCTGTTATTTAGTTGTAGATTGACCAAAAGCAATGCCCTTTCTACAGGGCTTGCTGCCCTCGTACAGAGTAGCACATTCAGAGTGTAACAAACTGAGACTGTCTCACCGGGCTCGGTTCCACAGGTCTGGGTGGCATTCATCAACAAAGGCAATGGAATACAGGACCTGTTAGGGAAAGCAAATGTGAGCCCAGTTTTGTGTCTGTTGAGTATGGGATGTAGAAATTTTTTATCTATGTACGTGAGGCCAACTGGCAGCAGTCTGCTGTGGGAACAAGCTTTCTGGTTGCATTTTCTATTTCTGATGCTCTTTGAATCACCTTGTTTCTCCTTTGAACTCTCAAGAGGGCTGTGCACATATCAAGAGGGAGAGGAACAGTGGCAGTGACAGATTTTCTCTTTCGGTGTCGATCTGGGCCTGCAGAGCCTCTGTCTCTGGTTTCACTCTCCCTGCTCTCCTCATGTCCATCTGCTTCAGAATTGAGAGAGAAGACAGGGGCCCAGGCCTTCCCAGGGTGACTGTAAGTGCAGAGCACATTCTGCTCCAAGGCCTCGTGGCTTTGAAGAAGCAGGTTTGCATCATTTAGAGACGTTTCCCCCCAAATAATCCACTGTCAGCTCTGGGACCACCAATCTGTGGCAGGGAACACACTCATTAAAAGTCCTGCTCCACAACTGGTACACATTTTGTTGACAGAGGCCTTAGCAGGTATTCCTCAATGGAATATGGGAGTAACATTTAGGGCACATCTAAGAATGCACTGTGTATTAGATTTAGATTTTAAGAAAAAGCAGTAAGCTTTAAGCTTGAGATCCTGCATCCCTTCCTGGAGAAGCAAGAAGTCATGCCCAGTCCACATCCTCCCATCCTCCCACACAAACTCCTCTGGTCCTAACTGCACCGCGTGTATGTACATGCCCACACCCACATCTCCCTCATTCAGCCTCTGTTTCTAAACAGCTATTTATCCTGCCTGAAAGGCATTTATTTATGTATATATTTAATTTAACAATTTAAAATAAGTGACAGTATTTTAATTTTCCACTAAAGAGAAAAGAAGACAAATGTGTGTGCATTCGTTCCATCATTCATAAATATTTGCTGGGCACTTACTCCAGGTCAAGGGCTGTGGATAGAGCAACGGTGAACTTGGTGTGCTGGATAATCAGTCACATAGCTTAGAGTGACGGGCCAGTGTGCCTGGATCCTAGTGATTAAAAGGAAGAGCAGGAAGAGATGAGATAAGAAAGTAAACAGGGCCAGTTCTTATCAGGTCTTACCCTATAAAGGTAGAATTTTATTCTAATTCTAATGGAAAGCCACTGGAAGATGTTGAACATGGAGTGGGTTGCATGATCTGATTTAGATTTCCAAAGGACCACTCTGGCTGCTAGGCGATGCATGCATTTTAAGAGGATATAGAATGGAATAAGGGAGACCAGTTTGAGACTATTGTAGGAATCTAAGTAAAAGATGGTAGATGAATCGATGTTAAAATTTTTATACACACGTGCACACATTTACAAAATATTTTTGTTATCTCTGTTCATTTTTAGAATACCTTTTGAAGGAGGTGGTAGTATTATCCCAATTTTACAAATAAATGGGCCTACAATTTCACAGATGTTAAGATTTTCCAAGATCAAATAGCTAATAAAAAATGACACAACTGAGACTAGAATGTGAGACCTCTGGCCCATGCCCTCCCTACCACCCTCTCCCCTTTCTACATTATGCTTCCTTTTCTTGTAACTGTTAACTCTTTAAATGGTTAAGTTGTGCTTTAAAATTACTCATCAACTTCTTTGTGCCATAGTTTTCAAATCCATTTCTATGGAAGAAACATAATGCAGTAGAATGAAATTAACCAGTAACCAAAGACCTGTTCAAGCTTCCAATTCAGCTCTGTAAACTTGAGTCCTCATCAATAACCCTGGTGGTGGATTCTTTTCCGATGTTTAACATCCAGAAAACTCATTTGTTGGATATTAAAACTTCAGAAATTCCCATGTCAACTACTATCAGAATTTTTTTTTCAGCAGAAGATAGCCATGTTTCATCCTAAATTGATACATTTTTAATCGAAAGGAAATAACTATTTTTATTTGTTTGCTTTTTAGTCTACGCTTGCTTAATCACAGGTTACTTCTGGGTGGCAATAGAGTGTTTAATAAATGCTGGGTAATGTTATTTCTATTTGACATTTTGAAATGTTGAAAATTGCTCAAGGACTCCCAATAGCAATCTGTTTCTTCACAGGGAAGATTAATATGCACTGAGCACCTACTAAGTTCCAAACACTGTTTTTCGTACTAGAGAATCAACGGTGGTAATACTAGACACAGTTACTGTTTGTATGGAGTGTGAATGTTTATGGGGCAAACACAGAACAAGAAATCACACAAATTTAAGTTACTTAGGTGCCAAAGAAAATAACAAGGAGAAATTATAGAAACTGATCGAGCAAGAGCTACTTTGAGCAGCGGTGGCCAAAGAAGATCTGTGGAGGTGCAATTTAAATTGATCAGGCAAGAATAACAAGGAATGCCATATGCGAGGTTGGGGAGGCCATCTCGGGTAGAGGGAACTCACAAGTGCAAATGCCCTAATGCTAGAAAAAACATGTAGTCAGTTCAAAACATTTTAAAAAGTCTGATGTCTGTAGGGAAAAAAAGCAAGAGAGTGGTTTGTGAAGAGGTACGACCTTTCAGTCATCTTAAATAGAAATGCTATTATTTATGCAATAGATGTCAAAATCTTCCATCCAAAATATTTTCTCTTTATTTGCTTGCATGTCTGTTTTCCAGTACTGGAGCTTTTCTGATATTTATTCAATTTATCCTCAATATCTGGGCTTGGCATAGAGTAGGTAGTAAATAAATGTTTGACTAAATGAAATAAGGAATGTCATCCACCTACAAAGTCTGATCAAAGTGAAAATACTAGTGTTATTATTTCTAGCTTTACTGCAAATAAAGGTAGGTTCCTGGAATATTTCTAGGTGCTTTGCATATATTATGTAATTTATTGTTCTCACTACAACTTTGAAAGTCCCACTTTGCAGATGAGGAAACTGCATTTCAGAGTGGTTATATAACTTGCCCAAAGCCGTAGAACTAGTTTTAGAGCTGGCATTAAAACCTAGGAATTTCTGGCTCAAAGGCTCCTGAGCTATTTTCTTTCCCCTTGACTGAATGTGACTCTTGTCACATTCTAAAACTGCACGGCATTAAGTAAGTCTTCTCTGCTTTGTGTATGTAATGTACAATATATCATATAAACTATACTTACTTTCCCATTGCTGCTGTAACAGATCTATCACGAACTTAGTGGCTTAAACAACCCAAAATTTATTATCTTTCAGTTCTGAGGTCAGGAGTGTGAAATGGACTTCATTAAGCTAAAATCATTATGTTGACAGGTCCCCATTCCTTCTGAAGGCTCTAGGGAAGAATTTGTTTCTTTGACTCTTTCAGTTTCTAGAGGCCACCCACATTCCTTGTCTCCTGGCAACTTCCTCCATCTTAAAGCCGGCAGTGTGGCATCTCCAAATCTCTCTCTTTCTCTGACCTCAGCTTCTGTTGCCACATCTCCTGATTCGGACTCTCTTGCCTCCTCTTACAGGGACCCCATTACAAAATTAGATCTCCACAGCTCATTTTTAAGCTAACAAACTCATAGGTTTTTTGGAACTAGGACTTGGGCATTTTGGGGTTGGGGGGTGGGGGGTTGTTGAGTCTACCAAAGCATCATTTACCTAACTGTCTTACCAAAAATTGTTGTGATGATCATGAGAATGCACCCCAGGAACTTCGCTTCTCAGATCTCTGATGTTAGCTGCTGGGTTCTGAAGTCATCACTGAGACCAAGCTTCCTTCAGGATTATTCTAGCCAAAGACGGTGTTGTGAATTGAATAGTGTACCCCAATTTGGACATGTTCTTGATCTTGTTCTTCATTCTGGTGGGTGTGGATCCATTATAAATACGATTTCGTCAAGATGTTACTTGGTTAACATGTGGCCCAACTGAATCAGGTTGGACTTTAATTCAGACTACTGGAAACCTTTATAGACAGAGTGAAAGTCAAGTCAGGTAGAACAAAGCCAGGGGGAGTAGCCAAAAGTTGGAAGTCAAAGGATCCCAGAAGAGAAAGCAGAAGATGCAGCCATCAGCTTAACTACGTGACAGAAAAGCCAGTGACCGAGGATTATGAGCAGCCAGCCCC
>JAQZBX010102093.1:0-11191 GCA_029593785.1 Cabassous unicinctus | reverse complement strand
TTTTTTTTATTTTCTCTATTGTTTTTCTGTTCTCATTTTCATTTATTTCTGCTCTAATCTTTATTATTTCTTTCCTTCTGCTTGCTTTGGGATTGGTTTGCTGTTCTTTTTCTAGTTTCCCTAGTTGTTCAGTTAAATCTTTGAGTTTAGCTCTTTCTTGTTTTTTAATATAGGCATTTAGGGCTATAAATTTCCCTCTCAAGACTGCCTTCACTGTATCCCATAATGTTGATACGTTGTATTCTCATTTTCATTTGTCTTAATATATTTACAGATTTCACTTGCAATTTCTTCTTTGACCCACCGAATATTTAGGAGTGTGTTGTTCAGTCTCCACACATTTGCAAATTTACTTTTTTCCTGTCTGTTATTGACTTCTAGTTTCATTCCATTATGATCTGAGAAGGTGCTTTGTATAATTTCAATCTTTTTATATTTATTGAGAGTTGAATTGTGACCTAACATGTTGTCTATCCTGGAGAAAGATCCATGGGCACTTAAGAAGAATGTATAACCCACTGAGTTTGGATGCAGTGCTCTGTATATGTCTGTTAGGTCTAACTTGTTTATCATATTTTTCAAGTTCTCTCTTTCCTTGTTGATCTTCTGTCTAGTTGTTCTATCTAATGATGTGAGAGGGGTGTTGAAGTCGCCGACGATTATTGTAGAAATGTCTATTTCTCCCTTCAGTTTTGCCAGAGTTTGTCTCATATGTTTCAGGGCACCCTGGTTAGGTGCATAGATATTTATGACTGTTATATCTTCCTGGAGGATCATCCCTTTTATTAAAATATAATGGCCTTCCATATCTCTTTTAACTTTTTTGCATTTAAAGTCTGTTTTGTCTGATATTAGTGTAGCTACCCCTGCTCTTTTCTGTTTACTATTCTCATGGAGTATCTTTTTCCAACCTTTTACTTTCAGCCGGTTTGTATCCCTGGGTCTGAGGTGAGTTTCTTGTAAGCAGCATATGGATGGCTCATGTTTTTTTATTCATTCTGTCAGCCTATATCTTTTGATTGGGGAATTTAATCCATTCACATTCAATGATATTACTGAAAATGCACTATTTATTTCCTCCATTTTATTCTTTGGTTTTCATATGTCATCTTGTTTTTGTCTCTCTTTTTACTCTTTTGATTATCCTTTCTGCTTTTCTTTCTTCTATACTCTCCTCCAAGCTTCTCTCTCCTGTCTTTTTCTTTCAGGTTCTAAGGCTTCCTTTAGTATTTCCTGCAAAGGTGGATTCTTTTTTGCAAACTGTCTTAGTTTCTGTTAGTTTGTGAATACTTTATACTTCATATTTGAAGGACAGTTTTGCTGGATAAAGAATTCTCGGCTGGCAGGTTTTCTCTTTCAGTTTCCTAATTGTATCATACTACTGTCTTCTCGCCTCCATGGTTTCTGAAGAGAAATCTGCACTAAGTCTTACTGGATGTCCCTTGTATGTGATCGTTTGCTTCTCTCTTGCTGCTCTGAGAATTTTCTCTTTATCTTTGACATTTGACATTTTGAGTAGTATGTGTCTTGGCGTAGGTCTATTTGGGTTTATTCTGATTGGGGTATAGTGAGCTTCTTGGGCATGTAAGTTCATTTCTTTCGTGAGAGTTGGGAAATTTTCAGCTATTATTTCCTCAAATACTCTTTCTGCCACTTTTCTTTTCTCTTCCCCTTCTGGAACTCCCATGACATGTATGTTGTTGCATTTTGTGTTGTCATTCAACTCTCTGAGCCCCTGCTCAATTTTTTCCATTCTTTTCTCTCTCTGTTTTTTTCTTTCTTCAATTTTAGCTGCTCTGTCTTCGGTGTCACATATTCTTTCTTCTATCATTTGGAGTCTGCTGTTGTATATGCTTCAAATGTGGTTTTGACTTCACCTATTGTGTCTTTCATTTCCATGAGCTCTGTTACTTTTCTGTTCAGGATTTCAAATTCTTCTTTCCATTTGCTCAATGTCTTCTTGATGTCATTTATCTCTTTAACTATATTGTCTTTCATCTCATTAATTTGATTTTAGAAATTTGTGCTCACCTCACTGATTAGTTCTCTCAAATTCTGTATCTCTTCTGGGACTTTGATGTATTCCTTTTCTTGGGCCATGTGTTCTATTTTCTTAGTATGGCTCATAATTTTTTGCTGGTGTTTAGGCATCTTGTTAGGTTGTATTTTACTTAAATGCTCTATCTCTTTCTCTTTTATAGGGTTTTAGTGGCAGGAGGCTGTGAGTTACCACAGCTCTTTGATTTTGGGCTCAACCTTGATTGTTAGGATTGTCCTGCTGGTTGCTCAAAACCAGGCACTGGACCCAGTAATTGGTTGTAGAGTCGTTTCCTAGGGCCTTGGGAAGGGAGGCTATAGAGGCCAGGAAAAGCCTCTCCTATTTATTTTTAATTTTCTTATGTGCACTTCCTTGTTCTGCCAGGAGATGGTGCTCATTAGCAGCTCTCAATTCAATGCCTGGTAGGAGTGTATTTGTTGTGGCACAGACCAGATCAGTGTTATAGAGCTTCCTGTCTGGGGGCTAAGAGACTTGTAATTCAAACTTTCTGAGACAGTTCTCCAGTCTTCTCTGGTAGCCCCATCCCTTTTCCCAGCTAGGAAATATTTCCACTCCCCTCTGAATCCTCAACAATCAGTCCCTGTTAGTAGAGGAGGAGATTGGGAGGTTTGTATATCTTTGGCTCCTTGCAGGCTCCAGGGCAAACAATGGTGCAGCCCCACCTGGCCTGAAAGGGCTCTAGGGACGGGGCAGACCAATCCTGTGAGTCCAAAGCAGGGTCAGCCCCAGGCTCTCTCTCCCCTCTCCTGTGGAGTCCTCAATAATTAGTCCAGGCTAGAAGAGAGGGAGATTGTGAGGGTCGGATTTCTCCAGTCCTCTGTAGGCTCCCAGAGCAAACCACTGTGTGGAAGGGTCCATGGGTCTCTGCAGCCCAAATTTGGGGGTCAGAACCTGTGTCAGCCTAAGGCTGTGTCCTTCTCTCTCCCCTTTCCTGGAGTGGTAGATCCCTGGAGCCCCCTTTGTCTGTAGTCGCAGGCCCAGAAGCCGGAAAATTCTAAAGAGTGTGGGGGAGGATGTCGGCAGCAGCAGCCGCTGCTGATTCCAAATCACGAGTCTGTCGTCGTGATTTCCCTCATTTGTCCCTCTCTCCTTTGTGTGGTGTACAGCCTTCACCTGCTGTCCTAAACCCTAGAAGATCTATTTCAGGGCTGTTTCAGCCTGTTCTCCAGCTATTTTTCTGGAGAAGAGATTCCCGTGTCTTACTAGTTGGCCATCTTTCCGGAAGTCTATGTCAGCTTAAACTCGTAAATTTGTTCTCATAATTCTATTCTCTGCAATATCAAGAGTCAAGAGTATCTAGTAGAGTAATTCCCACCGAGCCTCTGGGGCTTTTTCTGTTTTTCTCTCAAAAGACCCAGTTTTTGATGAGTAGCTTATAGCAGAGGCCTTCAGGCAAGCCTGAGAGGAAAGCAGAAAACATCTGCTGATGAAAAGACCAATGGCTCTGTTTAATTTATTGCAATAACCAACAATATCAGAATAGAAGAGTTGAATCACGTATTGGGCTATAGTACATCATCATTTCATAAAAATTTACCAATCATTACTCTGAAGGTAAGAACATATCATAGAGAGTGAATGAACTGACAATGCTCCAGAGTATTCTAATCCATCCTGTAAAGTATGTATTAGCATTCCTACCAATTGACAAGACTTTTTAAACCTAGAAACAAAAATATTCTCAAAAACCAATGAATTATCAGTTACCATGCCAGTGTTTGAATATAAGTATGCTTTTACACTTCCTGAAAAATATGCATTCACTAAAACATAATCATATTAATAATATTTTCCCTGGACAAAATTAATCTAGGAAAGGTTGAGTTCTTGTTTGTTTGTGTTTTTTTTTTTTAATTTATCTTCTTTTACCACATTGTGGGTTTGATACATAAAAACTCTTTTGATAATATAGAATTAATTAGAAATATATAAAGCACAACAAATAGACCTAATTACTTCTAGCATCCTGCATTATATAAGGTGAAAGAGCAAACCTTTGATGCTACTTAGTGGCCATCTGAGAATAAACAAAGATTTTTAAGTGAAAAGAATAGCTTGGGGAAGTGGATGTGGCTCAAGCGACTAGGCTCCCGCCTACCACATGGGAGGTCCCTGGTTCAGTTCCCAGTGCCTCCTAAAGAAGACAGTGAGCTGATTCAATGGGCAGGTGTGGTGAGCTGACATAACAAGTGGCACAACAAAAGACATGAGGGAAACATAATGAGAGACACAACAAAGCAGGGAGCAGAGGTGGCTCAAGCAATTAGGTGCTTCCCTCCCACATCAGAGGTCCCTGGTTTGGTTCCCATTGTCTCTTAAGGAAACAAGGGAGACAAACAGACACAGTAAGTGCAAATAATGGGGGTGAGAAGAAATAAATTCAAAAAATAAATCTTAAAAAAAAAAAGAAAAGGATAGCTTGACTTTTTCATTTTTCTGTATACATGATTTTGGCTTGAAGAAGGCAAAAACAAAAAAGAATTTTCTGAGGAAACTGATCACTTAATTAAGATAAGTGCACAAGAGCAAGCAATGTGGTGGCAGGGCCCCAGGATGTATATATCCATTGCAGGTGATGTGCCACACTAATGAAGGAGGTTTATGTGGGATGCTGTGGGAGGTGTGGGAGGTGGAGATCACGGGAATCCCTGTAATTTTTGTGTAGCATTTGTGTAATCTAAGCATCTTTTAAAATATATATGAAAAATAAATAAATTAAAAATAAATAAATAAATGTTATAAAGATTAAAAAAAAAAAGAGCAAGCAATGGTTACAGTTTTGCAGTCTCAATAACCAGAATGACAATAAGCATTTTTAAATAAACATAATAGAAGAGAACATAATAAATATAAGAACACTTATATCTCTCAGAAACAAAGGACTTCTGTTATTTGCATTAATAAATTGCTTAAGAACATAGCAATATCAGTGTAAAGCATGAAAAGTTATTAGGCTCCTGAATGGGAATATTTTGATGAGATAAGAAACCTCTGCCAGGTGGGAAGATTACACTAAAGGCAACAAATATTTTTATTACCTCTTTCTAAAAGTAGATGAATGTTACAAGACAAGTTTTGAATTACAAGTCCCCTCCTTTTTTGCTTATTGATTTTAATTCATCATGATGTGTGCAGTTTAAGCATTCAGAAATATATATATATATTTACATTCTAAATATAGTAAATACAATTACAAAAAACTAAACATGCCTATATTTGGTTAGATGACAATATTATTTCAACATGAGCTTTAAAATGTAATTAACCAGTTTCTGGTCAACCAAGATGGTGGCATAAGATGCTTTGGAGTGCCATCCCCACACAGAACCTTTGTGCCACTAGCAAAAACTGGCAGAGCCATCTTCCTCAAAACTATGGAAAATATTTAAAAGGTTGCAGTAACTGGGCGAATGACAAATCAGATAGATGAAGCTCCTGGCACCCTTGTTGTCCCCTCCTTCACCCACTCCATAGTGCAGTGTGGATTCAGCCTGCACTCCCATTGGTGGTCCCTGGCACTGTTCCAGAGGGAGCAGAGTAAGCCCTAAGCACATACTGCAGTGTCAGTGTATCAGGGTCAGTCTATTAGGAGGCAACCTGAAATACTGAAATAGGAAACTTATCTCTGGCTCAAACTCCCAGGACTTCCCTTATAGACAGTAGCTTACTGACAGCTAAAGCAGTGTAAGAAGCAATAAAGTCAAAGTGACCTGGGGTAAAGGATTACTTGCTTTAAGTCAAAAAATAAAGTGCCTAGAGGAGAGAAAGTCTATTTCATAAGGAGTATAGAGGGCATTCAAATTCTTTTTTATGGGGTAATTCCCAAGGCCATGAGCAAGCACAAGTCCAGAACAAGACTCAAGCTCAGAAAAGACAGAGAGGTCCCTTCACCTCATGTTTGCCTCAGCCTAATCTTCTTGGCAGAAAGGCTAAACTCTGAAGAAGAACACTGGCCAATGTAGAGCCAATTTGAAAAGACTAAGAATGTTTTTTGCATTTGTTTGTTTGTTTTCGTTAACTCCTAGCACTCAAGGTAATCTCTGTCTTATCACTAAAGGGATACAAACTTAAGGGACAGACAGCTCAGGGACCAAATCTCAGGGTTAACATTTTAAAATATTATAATGTACAGTGCACAACAACAAAAAAATTACAAAGCAAACAAAGAAACAGGAAATGATGGCCCAACCAAAGGAACAAGATAAAAATCCAGAAACCATCAATGAAGAAGATCAGATGTGGACATACCAGACAAAGACTTTTGAAAAATGATCCTTAGTATGGTCAAGAAGATCAAGGAACACACAGAGCAAGAAATAAAAGACATCAGGAAAACAATGAATGCAAAATGTGAGAATCTCAATAAAGGGATGTTTTAAAAAGGAACCAAACAGAAATACAAGAGTTGAAGACCACAATAACCAAAATGAAAAATTCCCTGAAAGATTTCAACAGCAGATTGGAGCTGGCAGAAGAAAGAATCTGTGAACTTAAAAGACAAGACAATTGAAATGAGTCAGGCTGAGGACTAGAAAGAAAAATAATTTTAAAGGATAAACAGAGCTTAAGAACCTATGGATCATTATCAAGAGCACCAATATACACATTATGGAAGTCCAAGTAGGAGAAGAAAGAGAAAGGGGCAGAAGGAATAGTCAAAGAAATAATAGCAGAAAACTTTCTAAATTTAATGAAAGACATGAATATAAACATCTGAGATGATCAACAAACTCCAAGCAGGATAAACTCAAATACATCCACACTGTAACATTTATAATCAAACTATTGAATTCCAAAGATAAATAGAGAATTCTGAAAGCCCCAAGAGAGAAGCAACATGTCACATACAAGGGAACCTAAGTAAGAAAAGTGCTGATTTCCCATCAGAAACTATGGAGACAAGAAGGCAGTGGGGTGACATACTTAAAGTGCTAAAGGCAAAATATTGCCAAGTGTTTTAGTTTCCTAGGCTGCTCAAGCAAGTACCATGCAATGGTTTGGCTTAAACAATGGGAACTTATTTGCTTATGGTTTTGAGGCCAAGAGAATGTCTAAATCAAATCATTATCTGGAGATTCTTTCTCCCTGAAGACTGAGGCATTTTGGGCCTGGCTGCCAGTGATCCTTCATCCTTAGCTTGTCACATAGCAAGTCACATGGCATCTCCTGGTCTCTCTCTTCTCTTCTGGGTCCTGTTGATGTTCAGCTTTTAGCTGCTCCCTCTGTGACTTTCTCTTTGGACTCCAGTAATAGGATTAAAACCTATCCTGATTGAGGTAGACCATACCTTAATTGAAGTAACCTCATCAAAAAGTCCTACTTACATTGGGTTTACACCCACAGGAATGGATTAAGTTTAAGAACGTGTTTTTCTGGAATACATACAGCTCCCAACCACCACACAAACCAAGAACTCTATAGTCAACAAAACTATCCTTCGAAAATGAAGGAGAGATTAAGACCTTCCCAGATAAACAAAAGCTGAGAAAGTTCATCACCATTAGGCCAGCTCAGCAAGAAATCCTTAAAAAAGTTCTGCATGTTGAAAGGAAAGGACAATAGATGATCAATCAAAAGCCACATAAAGAAGTAAAGATCTCCAGTCAGGGTAAGAAAATGGATAAATATAAATGCTAACACTATTTATTTTTAGTTTGTAACTACTATTTACTTCCTACAAGATCTTAAAGGCAAATGCATAAAATGTAATGTGTAACAGTGTTTTTTTGACTCATAAAGTATAAACATGTAATTAATGATAAGAACTACATAAAGGTGGAGGGACAGAGGGGTATAGGAACATAGATTGTATATACTATTGAAGATAAGTCAGTTTCAAAGCAAACAAGATTACTATAGATTTAGGACGTTAAAAAGCCCCATGGTGAACGTGAGCTGGGTTTAGACCATCATGAGAAAGGTTAGTTTTACTTTATGGATGATGTGTTGTTGCCATGGTAATCCTGTTTAGTATTAGAGGAACTGCAGGTTCAGATATTTGGTGTATGTGCTTGTCTGAGGAGCCAATGGGGCAAAGCTACCATCTGTGGCATTATGACTGAATGCATCTAAGTCAGAATCCCGCCCAGGCAGAACAAGATGGCAGGCCATGGAACCTCAGTTGGCCTCGGATAGCCTGTCCTCTGCCGTCCCTGCAGGCAGGATTTCCTATGTAGTAGAGCAGCTCCCTCACTGTGAGCTGTTGAAATTCAGCCCTCAACACAAGAACACATTGGCAAAACTGAAGGGAGAAATAGATGTCTCTACAATAATAGTTGGAGACTTCAATACAACCACTCTCAGTAATCGACAAACCTTAGCTAGACTGAGAAAGAAGAAAAGATAGAAGATGCAAATAAATTCACAAATGAAAGCAGGGACATTACCACTGATCCCGCGGAAATAAGAGAATTCATAAGAGGATACTATAAACAATTGTATGTCAGAAAACTAGACAATGTAGATGAGACAGACAAATTCCTAGAAACACATGAACCACTTCCACTGACCCTAGAAGAAATAAAAGACCTCAACAAACCAATCACAAGTGAAGATTGCAACAGTCATCAAAAACCTCCCAAAGATGAAAAGCCTGGGACCAGATGGCTTTACAGGTGAATTTTACCAATCGTTAAAAGATGATCTAATACCAATCTTGCTCAAACTCTTCCAAAAAAGTGAACTGGAAAGAACACTACCAAACTCATTCTATGACGCCAAAATCACCTAATACCATAACCAGATAAAGATACAACAACAAAAAAAGAAAATTACAAACCAATAACCCTAATGAATATAGATGCAAAAATCCTCAACTAAATACTTGCAAACCAAATCCAAAAGCACATTAAAAGAATTATGCACCATGATAAAGTGGTTTTTATTCCAGGTATGCAAGGGTGGTTCAACATAAGAAAATAATTAGTGTAATAAACCACATTGATAAATTGAAGAAGAAAAATCATATGTTCCTCTTGATTGGTACAGAAAAGGCATTTGATAAAATACAGCACCCTTTCTTGTTAGAAACACTCCAGAAGATATGAATAAAGGAAGCGTTCTCAATATGGTAAAGTGCATATATGAAAAATCTACAGCTAACATTGTACTGAACAGTTGAAAGACTGAAAGCTTTCCTGCTGAGATCAGGAACAAGACAAGGATGCCCACTGTCACCATTATTATTCAATATTGTGCTAGATGTTCTAGCTAGAGCAATTAGGCTAGATAAAGAAATAAAAGGCACCCAAATACTTTTTACTTCTTACTTCTTCGTAAAACATTCACTATTCACTGATGATATGATCCTATATCTAGAAAACCTGAAAAATCCACAATAAAGCCAGTAGAACTAATAGACGAGTTCAGCAAAGTAGAGGGATACAAGATTAATATGCAAAAATCAATAGCATTTCTATACACTATTGAAGTGCAATCTGAGGAGGAAATCAGGGAAAAATCCATTCATAATAGCAAATAAAACAGTCAAATATTTAGGAATAAACTTACCCAAGAACATAAAGGACCTGTATTCAGAAAACTACAAAACTGCTAGAAGACTTAAATAAATGGAAGGACATTCCATGTTCGTGGATTGGAAGACTAAATATCGTTAAGATGTCAATGCTACCCAGACTGATTTACAGATTAAATGCAATCCCAATAAAAATCCCAACAGCCTTTTTTGCAGAAAGAGAAAAGCCAATTAACAAATTTATTTGGAAGGGTAAGGGGCCCTGAATAGCCAAAAAGATCTTAAATAAGAAGAGCGAAGTTAGAGGACTCTCACTTCTGGGCTTTACAACATATTACTTAGCTACAGTGGTAAGGTACAGTCATATTGACCAATGGAATTGAGTCAAGAACTCAGAAATAGACCCTCACATCTACAGTCAAGTTTGATTAGTCTGTCAAGCCCTCCCAGCTGGGCCAGAACAGTCTGTTCAACAAATGGTGCTGAGAGAACTGGATATCCATATCCAAAAGAAAAATATGGGACCCCTATCTCACACCTTATACAAAAATTAATTCAAAATGGATCAAGGATCTAAATATAAAAGGAAACCACAAAATTCCTAGAAGAAAATGTAGGAAAACATCTTCAAGATCTTGTGGTAAGCAGTAATTTTTTAAACCTTACACCCAAAGCACAAGCAACAAAAGGAAAAATAGATAAATGGGACCTCCTCAAAATTCAACACTTTTGCACCTCAAAGGACTTTGTCAAAAGGGTGAAAAGGCAGCCAACTCAATGGGAGAAAATATTTGGTAATCACATACCCGATAAAGGTTTAATATCTATGATATACAAAGAGATCATATAGCTCAATACTAAAAAGACAAACTACCCGATTAAAAAATGGGCAAAAGACTTGAAAAGACAATTGTCTAAAGAAGAAATACAAATGGCAAAAAAAATGCATGAAGAAATGTTCAACATCACTAGCGATTAAGGAATGCAAATCAAAACTACAATGAGATATCATATCACACCTACTAGACTGGCCACTATTAAAAAGTTGGAAAACTATAAATGTTAGAGAGGATGTGGAGAGATAGAAATGCTTATTCACTGTTAGTGGGAATGTAGAATGGTGCAGCCACTGTGGAGGACTGTTTAGCAGTTCCTAAGGAAGTTGAATATACACTTGCCATGTGACCCGGCAGTACCATTACTAGGTAAATACCCAGAAGAACTGAGAGCAGTGATACGGACAGACATCTGTATAACGATGTTCATAGCAATGTTATTCACAATTGCCAAAAGTTGGTAACAACCCAGGTGTCCATCAAATGATGAATGGATAAACAAGTTGTGGTGTATACACAAGATAGAATATTATGCAGCAGTAAGAAGGAATGAAGTTGTAAAGCATGACATCATGGATGAACCTGGAGGACATTATGTTGAGTGAAGCAAGTTGGACACAAAAGGACAAATAATGTATGGTTGTGCTACTATGAACTAAATATGTTGTGTAAACTCATGGAGTTAATAATTAGAATATAGGTCACCAGAAAATAGAAATAAGGTAGAGGATGGAGAGCTGAGGGTTAATCTCTGCAGAACAGGTAAAAGGTTGTTTGTAAATCTTAGAAATGAATAGAAATGGTGAAAGCATTACATGGTGT
>JAQZBX010102092.1:0-11194 GCA_029593785.1 Cabassous unicinctus | reverse complement strand
TTTATTTTATTTATCCCCCCCCTTGTTGCTTGTGCTGCTGTGTCCATTCGCTGCGTGTCTTCTCTGTGTCTGCTTATCTCCCCCTTGCTATGAGGTCTTGCCACATCAGCCCACGGCGCCGCGCGAGCCGGTCCACCCTCACAAGGAGGGCTGGGAAGCCAACCCGGGGCCTCTCATATGGTAAACAGGTAGGCTATCCATTGCGCCACACCCGCTTCCTGCCGTGAGGTTGCTGCATCAGCCCACCACACCGCTCAGGCTGGCGTGCCCTCACAAGGAGACCTCGGGACGCGAACCCAGGCCTCCCATATGGTAAACGGGGGCTCTATCCACTGAGCCACACCCGCTTCCCTGGGCTGGTCTTTATAAAGGGTATTTATTTGGGGTAGAAGTCCACAGATACCAGGCCATAAAGCGTAAGTTTCTTCTCTCACCAAAGTCCATTGCCACGTGTTGGAGCAAGACAGCTGCCGATGTTTGCCAGGGTTCAGGCTTCTTGGGTTCCTCTCTTCCCGGGGCTGCGTTTCTCTCCAGGCTTAGCTCCTGCTTCCTCCACAAGGTCAGCTGTAGACTATCAGGCGAACGGCTCGCGTCTCTTCTCCTGGGGCCTTCTCTCCACCATCAAAACTCCAACATCAAAACTCCAACTTCAGAATTGCTGCAACTCTGTTCTTTGTGATGCCTTTTATATTTTATTCCCCACCCACCAAGGGGTGGGGCTCAACACCCTACTGACATGGCCCAGTCAACGCTCTAATCATAACTTAATCATGCCCAGATGAACAGATCAGTTTACAAGCATAATCCAATATGTATTTTTGGAATTCATAATTACATTAAATAACCCAACAGCTACACCGCCTCTCTCCAACAATGGGGTGGAAGTGTCTTAAGGCCAGGGACTGAGTCTTGTTCATCATTATTCCTAGCAGCTAGCACAGTGCCTGGGACATTGCTTGTTCCAAAAAATTTTTATTAATAGATTGAATGAGTAAATGTTGCCTGGTGGCCCAGAGTTCCATGACCCTTTTCCAAATTAAAACCTAATTCCATCTAATGATGGGAAGCTATGAAAATAGCTGCTTGTAGGGAAAATTCAGGAAATCAAGATTTTGGGAAATTGTTTCTTTTGATCCCAGTTTTCCACCATGTCATCAAAATTTGTGGAGGTGATGGTAAAGCCAACAAACTTCCCCCCAGTTCCAGGTAGGCCTCCTAAATTCCCCAGCATATACCATCCTTGAATGTTGCTCCTTCCAAGGACTTCCCAATGCCCTTGAAATGAAATCCAAACCTCTCACCCCTTAGGTAACCCTCTTCCTTCCCCTTTTGTGTGCTGCGCTAGAATGTGATGAAAGGAACATTTGTCCTTGTTATGAATCCTTTCTTAGGGAGACAAAATCAAACACACTATCAAAACCATGATATTACCAGTTGGCATGTAGGAATGTTTGTTTATTGAAAAAAAAAAAAAACAGCGATGGGAAATCACCCAGTGGGATGCAGGAAATAAGGGGCACTTTGACAGCACTCTTGGCCTCACTGCCCCGTTTCCCCAGAAGGCCTGGGAAAGGGCTGTGCTTTTTACCGAGTCTGCCTTGAAGAGCAGGGGCTGCATTGTGCTGATCTGGGCTTCCCACTGAGCTGCCACTCAGTGGCAGCATAATTGGAAGCAGACAACCCTGTTGCCATGGCCAGATGAGCTTCCAAGTACCATCTCCACTGAGAGACAGCTGTGGGAAAATCCCATTGCTCTTACCAGCATCCCACATCATCTTTATCAACACGTCTGGCATTAAAGATCTAAAGGTCTAAACCTCCTTTAGGCTCCCAAAGTCTAGGATTAACCAGCCACTGGTTGTGGGTAAGTGTCATCAGGAAGCAGGAATGCAAACAAGAAGACTCAGTACCAAGTTATCATCTTTCCATGAACATAGTCATGGCACCAGGGGAGAACACTCTGATTCAAATTCCTTTGCTGTCATTGCAAATGCAATTTACAGTGCAGGCATGTGTTCAACTGGGATTACCCAGGAAAAAAAAGAAGCAAAATGTAAATTGCATCATAGTTCAGTTAATCTTTTTCTTATTAATTACTCCACATACTGTCACTGATAATTTCAAAATCCCAAATCCCAAATCCAAAGAGGTAATTGTAATTTGTTAAAGTCTTATCTGACTTTGGCTCCATTTGTGTAAATTTAATTGCTATTTTAAATAATAGTATCCAGGTTTTGTTAAGCTTAGATTTTCTCCCCACAGTTTTATGTTCCTCTATGGTATATAAATGATTCAATGTTGTTTTAGTTTAAACTCATCTAATTTTTTTAGATTAACTTTGTTTTGGAATAGTTTTAGATTGACAAAGGACTTGCAAAGATGGTACAGAGAGGTCTGCATATGCCATACCCAGCTTCCCCCACCACCATCTTAGGGTCCTGTGGTACATTTGTCACAACTAGGTGGTCAACGGTGGCACATTTCCCTTCACTGAACTCCCTACTTTATTAGAATTTCCTTAGTTTTTCCTTGGTGTCCTTTTTCTTTCCCAGGATCCCATCCAGGATTCCCCATTACAGGTAGTCCTCATGCCTCCCTCGCTCCTCTGTGACAGCTCCTCAGTGCTTCCTGTTTTCGATGACCTAGACAGTTTTGAGGAGTATTGGTCAGGTGGTTTGAAGAACTTCCCTCAGTTGGGATTTCTCTGATGTCTTCTCATGGTTAGCCTGGGGTTGGAGTTTGGGGGAGAAAGACCCCAGAAGGGAAGCCCTTTCTCAACACGTTTTGTCAAAGGCACATCCTATCAAGAAGCCTTCCCTGGGGATGCCAAGTTAATCATCTAGTGGAGGTCGTGGTTGCCAGCTTTCTCCACTGTAAACTGACTCTTCCCTCCTTTCCCTACTCTGCTATTTGGGAGCAAGTCACTAAGCTCAGCCCACACTGAAGGGTGGGAAGTTCAGCTCCACCTCTTTGACGGGGAGTATGTACATAAATTATTTGGAATTCTTCCGTGAGAGAGATTTGTCTCTTCTCCTCCACTTATTTATTTGTTAAGCCATTTATTTACATCAATATGGAATCATGGATGATTATGTTATACTTTGGGTTGTAATACAATGCTACATTAACTATTTTGTTGCTCAAATTGTTCCAACTTTGGCCACTGGAGCTTTTTTCAGGTTTGAGAGTCATCTGTTTATAAAGATGTAAAATTATTTCACCCAGCAATTCCACTCCTTGGTAGATACACAAAAGAATTGAGAGCAGGGAGTCAAAGAGATACTTGTACCACAATGTTCACAGCAGCATTATTTACAATAGCCAGAAGGTGGAAACAACCCGAGTGTCCATCAGAAGATGAAGAGATGAACAAACTGTGGTCTATACACACAATGGAATGTTATTCAGTCATAAAAAGAAGTGAAGTGCTGATCCATGCTACAACATGCATGAACCTTGAAGACGTCATGTTGAGTGAAATAAGCCAGACACAAAAGGACAGCTATTGTATGATTCCACATATCTCAAATCTCTAGAAGAGGCAAATTCATAGAGACAAAGTAGTTTATATGTCACCAGGGGCTGGGGGGAAGGGGAATGGGGAGTTATTGCTTAATGAATGCAGAGTTTCTGTTGAGGTGGCAGAAAAGTTTTGGAAATAGATAATGGTAGTGGTGGAAAAACATACTGAATATAATACCACTGAAGTGTGCACTTAAAGTGGTTAAAATGGCAAAATTTATGTTATGTTTATTTTACAACAATAAAATTTTTTAAAGAAGACTAAAGTAGGGGTGTATATTAGGAAGAAACTGTAAAAATATTTTGAGGTTTGGAATGTAAATCAGAAAGAATATGGTGCCAGGGTTCATTCCTCAGGATGGCCTGTTTTGAGAGTGGCAAAACCAGGGGCAACTGACATCAGGTGGGGTAGCTCATCTCCAAGATGACTGCCTTCAATTCCTTCTCTCCCTCTACAGACCAGATTCTATTCCTCACTTCCTCTTGAATCTGGGTTGATTAGTGACTGGCTGGAGCAATAGAATGTGGCCAACATGACTTTCTGGGACGTCCACATCTAGGCCAGAGAAGCTTTGCAGCTTCTGCCTGGACCTCTTGGATTGCTTCCTCTGTGGAAAGCCAGCCACCAGGAAAGAAGTCTGACTACCTTGAAGCCACCATCCAGGAGAGGCCCAAACCCAGGGAGGGGCACTGGAGGAGAAGGTATCACGTGAAGAGTGAGAGGGGCCAGGTAGCACTGAGGAGCCAGACAGTGAGTGAGGAGTCCGTCTTGGAAGTGGCTCCTCCTGCCCGTCCATCCCAGACAACACCCTGTGGCTCCTAGACAAACTGCCGAGCCATGCCCTTCCTGAACGGCAAGCAAAGCAGAGCCATTATTTCAAGTGACTACATTTTGGGGGTCGTTTTGTCATGCAGCAGTAGAAGAACTGGAAGAGCAGGGGTGATGGTGCCTGGAGAGCATGACCAGATGGGATACCTTCATCTTTTCCTTGAGCGCTGCTGGTTTCCCAGATGCTGGACTAGTCAGTGGAGCTGGACTCCTTCCTTCGGACCCTAGAAGGATACTTTGTTCCAAGGACCTTCATGATTTCAATCTATTTTCACATTTAAAATGAGGGCTCAGTCAGAGTAAACGACTCTGAGGGGGGATGAGATGTGTGTGGGCACGTTGGTGGGGTTGATAGAGGAACAAAACACATGCTGTGTGGGCAGAAAGGAGGGAGCCTGCTTTGGGACTGCATGGGGATGGGGTATTCAAGTATTCAAGTATGCAAGTACTGATGCCCGGGGTCTTTGCTGTAGAGTGTCCTTCTGATGGTAAATTGATTGCTTAACCTCTCGAGGTGAGTGAAAGGAGCAGGAACTGTGATGTGGGATCAGGCTCCTAACTGCCCTTTACTTGTCCATATTCACGACACTATCCTGCTTGATAAACCACATACCACAGGTACTGTCGTCTCTCATAAGTTAATCTTCCCATTGCCTTTGATGAAAAACTGATGCATTGCCTTTGAAGGTATCTTTTAAGTATCCCTATTCCCAAACGTGGTCCTTCTGATATGGCATGAGGCTATGGCCCAGTAGCCCCTTTGGGAGAGTGTGGCCCACCACGACCCAGACACACCCTCGTGCCCAGGTGAGAGGCCAGGGATCGCAGTAGCCTGGTACCAGGGCCAGTAACAAAGACTCCCCTGGAGCGTGTCAGCACAGGCTCCTTCCTCAAAAATCCAGAAGGGTCCAGTGCTCTGAAGTGAATTTGTTCCCCCAAAAAACCAGGTTCCAGTCCTAACTCCTGGCCATGTGAATATGTAAACCGGAGCTTTGAATGTTATTAGTTAAGATGAGCTGAACTGGATCCGGGCGGTCCTTGATCCAATATTACTGGGGTCCTTATATAAGGAGGGTAATATGGACACAGAGAGACAGAGGCAGAGAGAGAAGATGGCCATGTGATGGAGACAGAGACTGAGTGATGCCACAGGCCAAGGAACACCACGGGTGGCCGGTCACTCACAGGAAGCCAGGGGAGGGGCATGGAACAGAGTCTCCACTTTAAGAGGAAGCGTGGCCCTGCTGACACCTTGATTTTGGACTTCCAGCCTCCAGAACCATGAGACACTAAATTTCTGTTTTTAAGCCAACTAATGTGGGTACTTTGTTATAGCAGCTCAGGCAAACTAGGACATCTGGTCACCCCTCAGCAATGCCAAATCCAGGATTTGCCCCAATCCACCCCTCTGGGCTTCCAAAAGACACCAGGGATATGAGATTCCCCAGCACCACTTGCCATCAGCAGCCACCCCAGCCTCTCATCTCAGAGAAGAGCAGAAAGGGGGGGAAAATATCTAAGAGACACAGCCTTTTATTGTAAGAGACTTGTCATATACCTAAAGGCAATGCTTGAATTATGTCAGACGGAGTTTACTGACTTCTGGTGCATTTAGGTCCCCACCCGCCTCTCCTCCTTGCATGGGGCTCCTGAGGGTGACCAGCTCAGGCACAGAGCAACGAAGAGGCCGTTTCCTCTGCGTATCTGGGGGGCGGGGTAAATCTGGGACCCTGTGGCACATACCACAGTTTCCAAATACAGACGTCATGTTGTGCCACAGCCACTGGGCAAAATCCTAAAACCGCTTTCCACGTTTCCATGTACCCAGCATGGCCGTGTAGCTGGACTTCTGAACTTCCTAGTTATAAATTTCATCTTTAATCATTACCCCCACAGAAGTGACTCACTGTTGGTTTCATGATAATCCCAGAATAATGGGATGAATAGAGCCCGGAGCGCTAGACCTACTTTATGTGACATGAGAGCCATTGCTCTCCTAATGAGTTAGGGGATGAATTTATGACCCTCATGTTTCACTTTCAACCAAAAGCCGAGAATATTTCATAAATGTTATTTTATATCAAAACCTGCAGAATCACTACTCCAGAAATATTTTATTAGCAATATATTTTCTCTCTGAGGTTGTTCTCATGAAATCAGACCTATGTATGCAGTCACACAGTGCACGGGCAGTGGGAACCCCTGAGGCGTGATCACAGAGCAGTGATATTGGAGAGCTGCCCGTGGAAAAGGGACATTGCGTGCTAATCTGGTTCTTCGGAGTCAGTTTTATGCACAGGCGAGTTGAAGTCTGAAATAGCATTTGCAAATAACATTAGACCCTGGCATAAGTCCACTTGTCCCTTCTGTCTTGGAGGTACACAGTGAAGAGGCTTACAGCGTCATGTGAGGAAGAGAAATAGAAAGCCCTCCCCAAAAAAGGAAACAATCGCTCCTCACATTGGCTTAGAGCATTACGGTTTACGAAGTCCCTTCACAATCATTCCCACGTAACCCTCCCTGTAACCCAGGGAGGTTGGCATGCTCATTCTCACTAGGTAAACGAGGAAAGATGGACTGAAAGGATACGTGGATTTGGAGGAACCTGCGGTGGTAAGTGACAGAGGCATGGCTGAAACTCAGAAACTTCTTCCACTACCCCAGAGCGACCCCTAGACAAAACAAAACCCCAAAGACGTCGTTCGCATAATGCTTCAAATTTTACAAGGGATTCTACCATTTATCATCATGTTCGATCTTCACTATGATCCCATTAATGAAGTATAATGTAACATATTATTCCCTTTTAATAGTTAGGGAATCTAAACTACGTTCCCAAAGTCACGCAACCGTCAGAGCTAGTGTTAAAACTCCGTCCCCGCCACCCTGTCTGGTGTCCACTTCCAGGGGAGTAAAAACAGCCTAGTGGTGGGAGATGTTGGCTGAGTGGCTGCTGGATCTGGCATTTTACATTCCAGCTTCTAAGGAAGTACTTATGTGGGAACATGGAGCTGGGGCTCTCAGAGTCAAGTGCTAGTGATGCAGTGTCATTCCTTCACTCAGCGATCATCTACTGCGCCGCTCTTGCCAGGCACCTCACGTGGTGATGCCGCAGCAGTTCCAACGAGGCGAGATGTAAGCATTCTTCTTAAAGCAACAGCTGGAAGATCTGTTTTGTGGGTTGTGGAGTTTTTTTTTTTTTTTCATTTGTTATCCAGATAATTGGAAGTCCTTCCTGGGATGTATGTGGCTCTGACTAAAGACTCATATGGCGGCACTCATGGGCATTCGAGAACTTCCAATAGGGCAAATGGAGATTTTTGTCCCTGTGGGCCAATGGCTACCCTCGTCTAACAGAAAGCAGGATCCGTGGTGTCATCATATAAAATATAAGGGAAGACAGGACTAGGGCAATTTCCCCTCACAAAACACCCCTCTCCTGCTGTCCTAGCTTACCAGGACTGCTATGACAAATACCACAAACTGCTTGAGTTAAACAAATTTATTCTCACGTGTTGCAGTCTAGAAGTCCAAAATCAAGATCTCCACAGGCCGTGCTTTCCCGGGAGCCTGCAGCGTTCTGGCGCCAGCTGGGTAAAATCCTGGGGTTCCTTGGCTTGCATGTCTGCCTCTGTCACATAGCTATCTGCCTCATGCTCTGGTTTCCTATCATTCTGGTTTCTACCAACTGACTGCATCTGAATTTCCTCTGCTTATAAGGCCAGTCTTATGGACTAAGGCGCATCCTGATTCAATTTGGCCTCATCTAAATAGGATCTTTGAAGAGCCTATTCACAAATGAGTGTACACCTTAATTATATTATTAGGTCTTTAAAGGTCCCATTTACATGGGTTCACACCCACAGGACTGGGGTTAGACTCGGACATGTCTTTTGTGGTAGACATGATTCAAACCCCTATACTGGACATACTACTTTCTGGAAGGAAATGAAGCCAATCTACAGTGTATCTCACAGAGAGCAGGTTAGCACAGCCAGAATGGTGAGAACAATTTTATCAGGGTGCAGAGTCAAGAAACTTCATGGAGAGCGGCTTTTAAAAAGCCTTTACCTTTTGGTTTTGTTGTGTTCACATTACTGGGCTAATTTTTCTGAAGGCCCATTGCTTGGGAATTGAAAGACCCTTGGCTTAGTTGTTTGCCAGGAACTTTCCATCCTGGTCCAATATTTCTTCATGGGTCGTACAAGCTGCAGATGATCCTCTCACTGTGTCAAGAATTGGGTTATTGAAGAAAGTACAGAATAAAGGTACTTTCCAACATATAGGAGGGTTTAGTCACTGTCGTTGAGCAGCTGCTCTCGAGCACATGAGAGTCCAGAGTGATGATGAGCAAATAGTAAATCAGAGCTTCTAATAAAATAATATTCTCTGAATAATATTGCAATAAGTAAGAAAAATCATTGTTGGCTCTTTTAAAAAGTGTGCTTAGAACCAACTTCTCATGTCCAGGTTTGATGGCTTCCAAGAGAACAATGAATTTCTGGAGTTCTGAATGATCCCGCTTCCTAAAAAATAATCGTTTAAGTTAAGTTCAGTTGGGCTCTGCATCCAGTCCTTTAATTTTAGCCTCGAATCAGCCAGCGTATTAGCTCCTGCAGATCCTTCTTGAATATCCAGAATGTAACCAGCAAACGCTAGAGCTCAATGACCCAACCTAGGGAAACTTGGCATTTGACACACCAGGCACATCTCCTTTCCTTGGACTGCATCTGAATCCTGGCACATTTTGATGGCTCTTTTAGATTAATCATTTGCAGCAGGATAGTCACATGTGGCCTCACACACTTTTACTATTTTTCAATTTTAAAAGCCAAATCCACAGACCTCTCCTCGTCCAGAGGGTAGCCATTATCCCAGCCACCAGGGCCATGAGCTGCTTTTGGAATCTTCAGACTCCACCATGAGCATAAAGAAGGGGGCTTCTCATTCCAGGCCTTGAGTTGGCCTCTAGATGTTGGAAGGTCAGGGTCTGAGGAGGCTCTGAAGAGGTGGGTACTCGACAGGAGAGTTTCAGCTGGTCCTCAGAGGACAGGCTGCCTGCCCGAAGAGGACCAGGTAGCACTGGGGCAGGGGCCTGTCCCTCTGCCTGGAGGGGGACCAGGGCACACCTGGATGACCCCAGCATTTCTCTCTCTCTTCTGTCCCCACCAGGAAACACTTGGTCTTGCATTTCTTTCTCCTTCCCCATTCTTTCCTTAGGACAGTGACCGCCATTTTAATCTCTTTCTTTCTCCCTAGTGTCCCCGTTTTCTGTTTTAGTTTTTCTATTCTTTTTATTAAAGGCATAAAATATCCTGGATAGCGCAGTAACACTTTAATGCTTTAATGTGTGTATTTCTTAACATATCTGTCCCTTGACCAGATGCCATCTATGTCTCTCTGAAACCTTATAATCTGGTACCCACTAGTATTTAAAAAATGTTTGGGGAAGAGGATGTGGCTCAAGCAGCTGGGTGCCTGCCTACCACATGGGAGGTCCCAGGTTCAGTTCCCGGTGCCTCCTAAAGAGGACGACAAAGACAGTGAGCTGGTACAGCGAGCTGATTCAACGAGCTGATGCAACAAGATGACGCAATGAGGAGACACATCAGGAAACACAATGAGAGACATAACAAGCAGGGAGTGGAGGTGGCTTAAGCGATAGGGCTTGTCCTTTCCACATGGGAGGTCCTGGGTTCAGTTCCTGGTGCCTCCTAAAACAAAGACTATGAGCAGACAGCAAGTGCAAACAATGAGGGTGCGGGGGTGGCGGTGGGGAGAAATAAATAAAATAAATCTTAAAAAAAAAATGTTTGGGAGACTTCCGGGAAGATGGCTGACTAGTATCACACAGGAATCTCTTCTCCAGAAAAATAGCTACAGCACAGGCTGAAACAGACCCAAAATAGATCTAGGGTTTAGGACAGCAGGGGAAGACACCACCCAGAGGAGAGAGGGACAAAAGAGAGAAATTGTGACCACAGAACCAGAACCGTGAGTTTTCATCAGCAGCGGCGGCGGCTGCTGGCACCCTCCCCCACACTCTTTAGAATTCTCAGGCCTCTGGGCCTGCGACTACAGACAAAGGGGGCTCCAGGGATCTACCACTCCCGGAAAGGGGAGAGAGAGGGACACAGCCTTAGGCTGACTCAGGTTCTGACGCGCAAATTTGGGCTGCGGAGCCCCACGGACCCTTCCACACGGCAGTTTGCCCTGGGAGCCTAGGAAGGACTGGAGAAATCCGACCCTCACAATCTCCCTCTCTTCTAGCCTGGACTAATTGTTGAGGACTCCACAGGAGAGGGGAGAGAGAGCCTGGGGCTGACCCTGCTTTTGACTCCCAGGTTTGGTCTGCCCGTCCTGAGAGCCAGTCCAGGCTGGGTGGGGCTGCGCCATTGTTTTCCTTGGAGCCTGCAAGGGGCTAAAGATATACAAACGTCCCAATCTCCTCCACTACTAACAGGGACTGATTGTCGAGGATTCAGAGGGGAGAGGTAATATTTCCCAGCTGGGAAAAGGGAGTGGGCTGCCAGAGAAGACTGGAGAACTGTCTCTGAAAGTTTAAATTACAAGACTCTTAGCCCCCAGACAGGAAGCTCTATCACATTGATCTGGTCTGTGTCACAACAAATACAGTCCAACCGGGCATTGAATTGAGAGCTGCCAACGAGCGCCATCTCCTGGCAGACCAAGGAAGTGCACATAAGAAAATTAAATAGGAGAGGCTTTTCCTGGCCTCTATAGCCTCCCTGCCCAAAGCCCTAGGAAACGACTCTACAACCAATTACTGGGTCCAGTGCCCAGTTTTGAGCAACCAGCAGGACAATCCTAACAATCAAGGGT
>JAQZBX010102091.1:0-11195 GCA_029593785.1 Cabassous unicinctus | reverse complement strand
TGAACTCCATTGTGAACAATGGAGAATTCAAACATACTGGGGTCATAGTGTCAATCTCTGTTGCTGGCATGCTGGATACCCAGCAGTGGCTCTGCTCAGGTTGGCCTTGGTAAGTGGAAATCCATGACACTGAGACTATGCTTAACCTGCATCCAAAACACCATGGACACTTTGGTAGTGATCCCTTTGGGCAATGGCTGGGAAAAAGGCCACGTGTTATTAACAGTACAGGTCTTCCTCTCCTCTTGATTATACAATCTTTCTCTGCTAAAGAAAATTCAGGTGAGCATTTACATGGGACACAAATATATTCTGTATTTTCAACCATTCAGAAAGTTCTATCTACACACCTGTCCCCAAGAACAGTTAGTCTCCAATATTCCATGTTCTTTTTAAACCCTGACAACCCAACCAGAATAAAGGTCACATCTCATGAATTTGTATAGCAATGCACATCTGGTGATTTCTCCTTCCAAGCAATATAAACCAGAAGGTACTCTGCCTTAGGTTCTAGACTATGTGAGGATTTTCCTCCACAACTGTACTTTATTAATATACCAGGAAGGCCATGTAATACTACAGCTGTCCCTTTAGGGTGATGTATCTCTATTGTGTAAAACTCTCTGTAAACAGGCCCAAATTTTCACTTCCTATAATGAACTACCTAAGAAGCCAAAGCTCTGGGCTTGGTGAGAAAAGGTAAGGTGGAAGGAATGGAGGCAACGGACATTTGAATCACTTTTTCAGGAACTTACTCGTGCCTTCATGACCTAATAGAGCCTGATCTCTTATAAACCACTTCCATTTGATGATGAAGTGCTGCAGTGTATGCCCAATTTAATGGCTTAGATAGTCAGATATTTCATGATGGGCAACAGTTCTCACGGTATTAGGTGACCCATGGGTAAGCATTCAGTCTCTACTGAGGCTCAGTAATAAACTAAAGGCTGTTTCACAAAAGGAGAATAATTATCTGCAAAGGATGTCAGGCTTTGCTCTCAAATCCCACATTTCTGTTCTGTGAGTCTCATATAGAACCCTGTCAAAGGCTCCAAACAGCATCCTTTTTGCCACAAACTCTTCAAGCTCCCTTGGATATGCTGGATCAGTATGGCCCTCATGGCAAAATAGCTTGCATGTTAGTCTAGAATTCTTGCAGAAACTCCTCCTAGCCCAGTTCCCACTCAAAACCAGCAGCTTTTTTCATTACTTAATAAATGTGTTGAGTGAAATGAGAAATATGTTGGCCCCAAGCTGCTTGCAGGAGTACTTGGTATTCTGACACTTTTTAGGCTGTATGACAAGGCAGATGCAGCAGATTATCCTTCACCAGGAATAAGATTTCATCATTTTGCCTTCTCTACTGGTTGCCTTCTCTACTGGTTGCCTACAAATTTTACTAATTTGGAAAGTACATGACTTTTTGGTGAATTTATTACACATCTACTGACATGCAAATGTCTTACCAATAAGTCTAGAGCAGTTGTACTTTTTTATCACTAAGTCCAATCAGCATATTTTCTACATAATGGTGAGGAGTTGTGAGTTTTGAAAGACAATTTGAATAATATACCAGCAGACTACATTATAACGTAAGGTGAAGATTTGCTATACTCCTGAGGAATGACAGTGAAGGGATTTTGCTGCCTTGTCAGCTGAAAGCAAACCAACAAATATTGAAAAATAATTATTTGCCAAATCAATAGCTTCATACCACATATCTAGGGAATGTTTAAATTTTTCAAACACTGTTATATATCTGAAACAGTAACTGCAATTAGAGTAATCACTTGGTTTAGTTTATAATACATTGTCACCCTCCAAGATCTATCTGTTTTCTGCACAGGCCAAATAGGAACGTTGAATAGTGATGTAATGGAAACATCACCCCTGCATCTTTCAAAATTTTGGTGGCACTAATCTTCACCATACATGTGTGAATCAATTTTCAAACTCTCTATACAGTTCCATTATTCAAGATATCTATCTTTTCAATAATAACACACTCTCTTGATTATCTTAGCTTTTTGTAAAACCTGAAATCAGATATGGGAGTTCTCTAACTTTGTACTTTTTTTTTCAAAATTCTTTTGATTTTCTTGTTCCTTTATTTTGCATATAGATTATAAAATCAGCTCATCCATTTCTGCAAAAAAAGTTTCGCTTAAATTTGAATTCTTTTGCATTGAATCTATAGATCAGTTTGGGATTGCTTTTAATTATTAGATCAATTATTTCAAATGGTACCCTACTGATATTATATTTCTTTATTTCTTCTTTTTTTCAGATTCCATGACCAACATTACTTATCCACTGTCATAATTTCTCCTTGTGGTACCAAGGCATACATGTATTTTTTTTTTCAAGTTAATCTAATTATTTCTCATTTAAATAGCCAGGTACTAGCCCTTAAATTAATATATGAGATTCCAAGGCAAGGAAAGAGCATATAAAACTCAAAACCCATGACATTTCCTTCCACTAGATCTTTAAATATTCATTCACATAGAATATTAAAGTTATCTTTCTATTGTCCCAACTCTCAGGTTAAAAATTTGTATCCATAAATTTAATACTCTCTGTGAGGTTCTCAATGAGCTTAAATTATCTCTCATACCACCATGAATTGTGGCAGTTTAAAATTTAAATAAGACCAAGAGCAATATTATTAAGTGCTTATAATTATTCATAGTTTATACTTTCATATTATTTTATTAAATACATATTTATTGAATATTTGAGGACTTATAAAAGTTATCTTTTCAGCAAGAGGAAATTGGATTTCAGAGGATTTAAGATATTAACCTAAAGCCACATAGCTAGTACATATCAGACCTAGGGCTATGTACTAGAAAATAATTTTTACATTCTCTTTCTAATTCTCTACCATTTTATTTTTCTACTGAGGGATCACTTTTATTAGGAGTCAAAGAGCTTACATGTAGTCATTTTTATCATGAAATTTGTTGTTCCAGAAACTTTCACTTTAATTTTATGGGAAAAAAATCTCACCTGTTGCTCTTCTGTTGAAGAAGAGAGATATTGTTTTCTCCATGGATATCTCCTGTGGAATAGAAGAGATTAATGAACTAGCTTAAGTATTCAAATGTATAATATTTGCAGTGTATTTTAATTAAGTGACCATTTCAGTTCCAGAGATAAGAAGAAAAGATTTTCGTCAGGTACACAACATTTTAAAAGCTATTACCCTTAATCTCAAACTACAGTATGAGTTTGGCTAATTCATTTGAGATAGGACTTTGTACTTTACTCAGAGTTGTTTTATAGGTGTATTACATGCCTTCTAGGGATCTCAGGTGGGAAAACAGGAAGGTCTTACAACATGTTTAGCAAAGTAAAGCTGCAACAAAGAAATCTCCTTAAATTATTTTGATAGAACATAATAACATAAGAGCAATATAAATAATGGAGTATATTTAAATATGATTGAAATTATTTTTAAACATTATTTTTAGAGAAGGTTTAGATTTACATTTACAGAAGAATTACCCCAGAAGTATAGGAATTCCCATATAAACTTCCATACACCCACAAATAGTTTTTCCTATTATTGACTACTGAGATTATTGTGGTACATCTGCTAGAGTTGATAGACCAATATTAAAGCATTGCTACTACCCAAAGAGTATAGTTTGCATTATAGTTTACATTTTGTGCTGTACAAATCCATAGGCATTGACAAATGCTTAACATCATGTGACTGTAATTGTAATATTAAAAAGAAGTATCTCGTCATCCCAAATATGCCCTGTTTCATTCATTCATCACTCTATCCCTTCTGAACACCTGGCATCCAAAATCTTTATATCAGTGTTACATAGTCTTCCATCAACACAATATAACAAAAACAATAACAACTAATTTGCTTTGGTCCTTGGCCACACACCCCAACAATTGTTCAATCCCCAAATCCTACAGACCTTGTAAGACATCTGTTACAACAGCCCCAGGTTGAGAAGGGACTCAGATACCATGGGATAGATGAAAGGAAATATTTTGTCCACAGCTGCAAACACTCCCCATTTTTGGGGATGTGTCTGTCCTTCATCATCGTTTTGTTTGTTGTCAAGGACAAGCACAAAGAACTGGAGAGTAGGAGTTGTCCATTGCTCTGTGGGGATTGAGGGTTCAACCGACACTGGAACAGCCTGAAGATTTCTGTCTATGAGATATGTACTTAACAGGAACATATAATATTATCGATTTAAATAAAGAATAGAAGAATCATGGTTAGGGGATATATAAATGAGAATAACTATGTTATATTGGGGAGATAGATTATCATATATTCCCAGATAGGGTCCACTGAAATGGTCTTGAAATCATGAGCCTCTTTGCCTTGCTTTTGTTGTCCAGATGTCCCTAGAGGCCTCAGGAACACTCTTATTTGATGCTTTATTTCCTGTGGCAGTGAAGTCTGTCTGAGACCTGCATAAACATAATATCCAGAATGATCTCCCACATACTTTGAAATGCCTTAGACATGAAAACTCTTTTTTATTTATTGTTTCCGCCTTTTGGCCAAGGTCTTTTTTTTTTTTTTTTAACAATTTATTGAAGTATATCATTCATACATGACCATACTTAAACTATAAGTGTTCAGCAAACATCATGAACTTACAAAACAAACATGCATAACATCATACAGGACTCCCACACATCAACCCCCACAAACACCCTGCCTTGTTGTGAAACATTTGTTAACAAATCTTGAAAGAGCATTGTCAAAGTATTACTACTAACCATAGTCCATACCTTCCTCACCATATATATTTTAAAGGACTTATTTATTTACTTTTGTCCATTTTTACCACCACCACCCCCGTTTTTGCTGTTTGTTTGTCCATTCACTGGGCAACTCTCTGTGTCCATTTCTTGCCCTCTCTTCTCATCCTTCTCCTTCAGTCTTCACTGGGATTCAATACTCAGAATGTCCAATGTGGGAGAAAGGCAGCCTACTGCCTGCATCACCTTAGTTCCTGGTTTTTCAGTGCATCTTGTCTTGGCTCTCCCTTGTGTTATTCTGCTGTTACATCATCATCTTGCTGCATGGCTCACAGGGCCTGACGGTGCACATACGCATGGGGCCTGCCAGCTCACCAGCTCCCAGGGTCTGGTGGTCCATGTGCCTTCTATATTTTTATTTTTTTTAATTTTTACCAGGAGGTCCCAGAGATTGAACCCAGGTCCCTCCATATGGGAGAGCAATGCCCAACCACCCAAGCCACATCTGTCTCCCTGCTATATCTCTTAAGGTTGACTAAAGATACACAAAGTTATAGTCTTTTCCCATACAGGATGGTCATATAATAAATCAGGCTTAGTTTATCACTGGCATTCTAAAAACCAGACCTAGGGAGATAAACTAGGTCTGGGGACACATACATGGTTTCTAATTTAGTGAACGTTTAGCCTACCCTGATTATCACAAAATCAGGACAGCGAGAATATTCACACTGGCCAAGGTCTATTTCCAAATGCTTTTCTGATCCATGCTTAGTATTAATTCCTCAATTCCATGGAAGCTCAAATGCAGGAGTCATGTCCCACATTGGGGGAAGGTGGTGAGTTTATTATCAGAGTTTGGTTTTGAGAGGGGCCACATTTGATTAATGAGTTGCTCAGGGGCTATTAGGCATTAATTATAATTAAGCTATGTTTCATTTTTGCAGGAATAATGTTCATACACACAATCATTAAGTTTGAGGAAGTAGCATATAAACTTGTTTTCTTTATGTGGGCATGACATATATTTCAGAGATTTTTGCCATTTTATTTGAGAAAATAGGAGGGTTTCAACAAGATGGAAGTGTAATCTTTTGTTAGCTGCTCGGTAGCCACTATCTATTGAGAATACATATCTATGACAATATGAACACATTCATACCCCATAGAAGTACATTTTAAGTTCATTTCCCCCCATATATCACACCACTATCAGTACCCTTTGCTAAAAATATACCTTTAATATAGATCCTGTAAGAAGATTCTTATATTGATATTCTTAACTACAATCTTCAGTCACACCAGAATTCACTTAGTCTTAAAGTTGACCATTTTATCTCTAACTTTGCTTCTACCTTCATGTACAGAACGAACTTTCCACTTTCAGCCATGTACATGCTCACACTTTAGCATCATTAATTATACTCACATTGCTGTGCACCATCACCTCCATCCATTCCCAAACTATTATCAACCAAATTATAAATAATGCACAGATTAAGAATCAGCTCACCAATTCTAAACCCCTCCTATCTTCTAGCAACCTATCTCCAAACTCTACCTTCATGAGTCTGCTCACACTCCTTATATCCTATCAATGAGATCATGAAGCATTTTTCCTTTTGTGTTAGCTAATTCCACTTAACATAACGTTCTTAAGGTTCATTCATGCTATCTAATGTGTCAAAAGTATCCCTTCTTTCAGCTGAATAATATTCCATTGTATGCATATACTATGTTTTGTTTTTCCATTCATCTGTTGATAAAGACCTTGGTTGCTTGCACCTTTTGGCAATTGTGAATAATGCTGCTATGAACACTGAAGTGCTTATACTTGCTTTTGTCAGGGATTTCAATTCTATTGAATATATGCCTAGTTCTGGGACTGCTGGATTATTTAGGAATTCTCTTCTTAGATTTCTGATGAACTGCTAAAAAAGTCCTTCAAAATGGCTGAACCATTCTCTTTAGCACCAACAGTCAATGTGTATTCTTATTTCTCCACTTTCCCTCCAACACTTATAGTCTTCTGATTTTTAAAAAATAGCAGCCAGTCTATTAGGTGTGAAATGTGTGGAACAGGGCATCAATGGGACAGTGAGATACTTCAGTATAATACTATGTCAGACACATGACATTAAACATTTGTCCAGACCTATGTATCTGTAAAACACTAAGTTTAAATCATAATGTAAACTGAAGACTTTAGTTAACAGCAATGATTAAATATTGGTTCAACTGTAACAGAAGTGCCAAACTAATACTAGTTGTGAATAATAGGAGAAACTGTGTGTGTGTGTGTAAGGATTTATATGGATATTCCCTGTACTTTAGATGTAAATTTTCTGTAAATGTCAATCTAAAACTTCTCTAAAAATAAAGTGGAAATAAAAGTCTTATTTTTAGTTAGTAGTGTTTTCATATCTTAGATTATTTCTAAATAAAGCATTTATCTATCCTCCAGTGGAATATTTAACATATATAGATAAACGGATATATATATATATATATATTCACACACACACACACATACACATACCTATGATTATGTTCAAACTGATTCTTAGTAAATTTCAATTATTAAACTTTTACTGATATTGTTAGTTTTTTTGTAATTTGATTTTCACTTACTATAATTACAGATGTCCTCTGGAGATGACAGCTTGATAAAATTTCACACAGTTTTAGTGAATAATCAGCACTCATTATAGAGCGAGTTCCCATTCTGTAATCCCTAATGTTACTTCATTTGCTCCATGTGCCATTACAATCTCAGATCCATCCAGCCATCTGGAAATACCTTTTGCACTCTCTGGCTCATCACAACAGATATTTGCCCAATTAATATCTTCCCACTGTTCAATTAGAGAAAGTTATTAGAGTCATCCTGAATCTCCTAAAATTATCTCATAATGATATATTAATATTTATTGAGTGTATAATTAAGGCTTAGGAAAAATATATAATTTAAAGAATAAGTTTCGAATGGATTCTATTTGCAGATTGGCCAAGATCTGAAAAACTAGCTAGTTTATCTTTGAGAGTGCCTTTGAGGAAGATTTTTGCTCATTTGCTATCTCTGCCTTTAACCTTTTGAAATGAACTTTCATTTATCCTCATTCCTCAGTTTACACCCAAAAAGCAAATCACCAAGAAATGAACTCCCATTAGCTCAATGCACACTTGCTTCAGCCTTACTTATTATGCTTTGTTTATTTTTGTGCTAAGATTTATTTATTTGAATGGCAATTATTATTGGATATTTACTTTATTTCAATAATAGTCACTTTTTTCCCCCAGCAAGGTTGGATGTCCATCATAAAAATCCCATGAAAATGAGGTAAGGAAAAGTTAATTCTTAAGACTGAATTTAAGATTTAATCCAGTAATTTTCAGTACATCATTTTTTAATCAATTACGCAAAAAGAACTCATATGGTTATTGGAACAAACACATATTTGATAAGAGGGTGAAAATTAAATCTATATTCAAGAGCCCTTTTGAAAAACATTTTCAGAAATAAAACACTGAGTATAATTTCAATACCATGTTGTCTTATAGAAATCCAGCTATCTGAAATAAAATCTGTACCACTTTGATATCACATATGAAATCCAAAAATAGATATTGGATTACGTTTGTAAACTGGACTGTCACTCCAGGCATATTAAATTATATTGGATCCAGAGGTTTCACTTTTATTTTATTAAATAATGATTAAGGCTTTGTTTGGGCCATATTCATACGATGTCACATCCCTGCCCCCTTGGTGGGTGGGGACTCACAGAGAAACTGCACTGCAGACACAGATGTTTGGAGTTTTGGATGCCTGAGCCTGGGAAGTGAGGACACAGAGGAGCAGAGAGAAGGATCAATTAGATATAGCAGAAGCCCGGGGAAGAGAGATGAGCAATTTGCCTGATATTCTACAGCTACCCTTGTGCACCTGAGCCTGGAGAGAAATGATCCCTGGAAATAGAAGAACCCAGAAAGCCCAAATTCTTGCAGATGTCAGCAGCCATCTTGCTCAAACACGTGGTGACAGACTTTGGTGAGGGAAGTAACAATAAAAATCAACACTGTATTTTTTAAGGAACTGGAAAAACTAACTACAAAATATCTTTGGAAAGGTAAGAGGCCCTGAATTGCCAAACACATAATGAAACAGAAAAATGAAGTTGGAGGTATCACATTACGTGACTTTAAAACATATTACAAAGCTACAGTGATCAAAACTGCATGGTATTGGCACAAGGATAGACCTACTGACCAATGAAACCAAATTGAGAGTTTTGATATAGATCCTCGCATATACAGTCATCTGATATTTGACAAGCCCATCAAGTCCACTCAGTTGGGAGAGAATGGCCTCTTTAACAAGTGGTGCTTGGAGAACTGGATATCCATATCTAAAAGAATGAGAGAAGAATACCATCTCACACCTTATAGAAAAATCAACTTAAGATGGATCAAAGATCTAAATATAAGAGCCAAAACTATAAAGACCTTGGAAGATAATGTAGGGAAACAACTATAGGATTTTGTGATAGGAAATGGTTTCATGAACTTCACATCCAAAGCATGAGCAGCAAGAAAAAATAGATAAATAGGGTCTCCTCAAAATTAAAAACTTCTGTATCTTAATGGACATTATTAAGAAAATAAAAAGGCAGCCTACCCAATGGGAGAAAATATTTGGCAACCATATATCTGATAGGAGCCTAATATCCTGTATAAATAAAGAAATCCTACACCTCAAAAATAAAAAAAACAAACAACCCATTTAAAAAATGGGCAAGTGACCTGAAAAGACACTTCTCCAAGGAAGAAATACAAGTGGCTAAAAAGCATATGAAAAAATGCTCAACATCGCTAGCTCTTAGGGAAACGCAAATCAAAACTACAATGAGATACCATCTTACACCCATAAGGATGGCAGCTATTAAAAAAACAGCAGACTCTAAGTGTTGGAGAGGATGTGGAGGAATAGGAACCCTCATCTACTGCTGGTGGGATTGTGGAATGGTCCAGCCACTGTGGAGGACAGTTTGGTGGTTCCTCAGAAAACTAACAAGGGATGTTCTATCTGATCCAGCAATTCCACTGCTGGGTATATACCCAGAAGAATTGAAAGCAAAGGCCATGAACAGATATATGCACACCAATGTTCATAGCGGCATTTTTCACAATTGCCAAATGTTGGAATCAGCCCCAGTGCCCATCAACAGATGAATGGATAAACATAATGTGGTACATACATACAATGGAATATTACTCAGCTGTAAGAAGAAATAAAGTGCTAACACATGGAATAACATGGATGAATCTTGAAGACTTTATGCTGAGTGATGCAAGCCAGGCATTGAAGGATGAACAGTATATGACCTCACTGATTTGAATGGAGGAAAGTGAGCAGTCTCTGAGAACCATTTTCTGAAAGATAGGTTATTAAGGGAGAGAAAGAGAAGAGTAGGTTGTGAGCCATCGCCCATATGGACATATTCTATGGTAAAGTGATAGAGTATAGTTACATATTGAAGGATAAGACAGGTGGCTAGTGACATTCCTGAGTTTGGTGGTACAGGGTTGACAGGTGGGTAGATTAGGAAGGGCAGGTTAGAATACCCAGGGCATGTAATTATGAATCTTGTCATCCAAGGAGTCAAGACAAGGGAGTTTCATGTGCCCCATGTGGATGGGGAAGAAGGAACAGAAAATATCAAACAGGGGCTCTTTAGTGGTCATGAGAAATGTTTTTCATTACCTTACAATAATGGACACAGGACATGGTAAATATCATAAAAAATTATTAAACTGAACCATCTAAACTGTAACTATACTGTAAACCATTGACAATGTTTAGTAGCTATGTTTCACTATCTGTATAACAGTTATAACAATGCTACCATCCACAAAAAAAAAAAAGGTTTTAATATGTGGTGAGGAAACGGGAAGGAGGTTGGGTATATGAGAATCTAAAGTATTCAGTGTGTGACTTTGCTGTGACCTAAAACTTCTATGAAAATTGAATGAAAATTTGGGAGACTCTGGGGAATGAGAGGGGGAAGATGCCACGGTACAGACTGGACACCCCAAAAAGCAGTGATAAAAGGAAAAAAAAAATTTATTTTAAATTTTTTGTTTTTATCCCATTTTTTAAATATTCCAATCCGTTAATTATATTTCACTTTTAGTTTTTTTTTTCTGAATTTCCATGTATTTTATTTCTTTCAATTAAGCTTATCATTATTATTTCATTTTCCTATTAATTGTATTTGGATGTGTTTCATCTTCA
This sequence comes from Cabassous unicinctus, assembly GCA_029593785.1. Classification (NCBI taxonomy): domain Eukaryota; kingdom Metazoa; phylum Chordata; class Mammalia; order Cingulata; family Chlamyphoridae; genus Cabassous; species Cabassous unicinctus. Next base: position 154 of record JAQZBX010102091.1, on the reverse strand, counting down.
AGGAAGGTTTAGATCACAGAAGGGTTACAATGGGGGCTGCAGAGGATCATTGGTGGGGGGTGTCTGGGATAGGGGATTCATGGGAGGAAGTTCACCTGAATATACATGAAAGATATATAAAATTGTTCAAATGATCAAGGGGTGGGGCATGGTC
>JAQZBX010102090.1:0-11197 GCA_029593785.1 Cabassous unicinctus | reverse complement strand
TAGACAAACAAGTTTTTTTTTTCCTTTTGCAAATCTTTTAAAATCTTAATTGTAAGAATTTTATTTTGGAACCATTCTTAAGGAAATTTTAAGTTTATGGGTGATAATGAACTAGAAAGATACTACTGTTAAATATTCATTAAGAAATTGCAATATCTTTCACAGCTAGCTGTTGTTTTTTTGCTGATTTTGAAAGTAATACTGGCTTGTTTAAAAAATGCAAACAATATAGAAGTGTATAAAGTTAAAAATGAAAGCTTTCTCCTTGCCATAAATCTACTTCTAGAAATAACCACTGTTAATAATTTGGTAAATCTCATGTATGGCAAATACTTGGCACTTTGGTCATCATTTTCCATTCCCTCCCTCATGGTAGAAATTGGTAATTCATCATGGTATTCTTTTTTCTAGAGCCTAGATGTTCTGTATTTACCACTCTTGGCAGTCATTTCTGATGGATCAGAGTTGTATTCAAGATGAAACCAATTTACCATCCTTGGTGTATATGCTTTGTCTTTTACACATGAATATGCACGTAGTTTAGATGATTTGTAAAGCGTTATTTTGGGCAAGTTTGCTTTTCTATATAGTAGTTCTTACGGAAAGTCATGGAATTTTTGAACTGGAATAACTATCGTATTTTATAGGCTATGAAGAAACTGGCATTCTGATCTTTTACACAAAAAATTGTTGGAATTTTCTTTTTTTATATAGAGTTGAAAAATAGATCCACATAGAAGTAAAAAGAAAATAGGTAAAAGATCATACCCAACTTATTAAAATATAGACGTACCTTGTTTTATTGTGCTTTGCAGATACTGCCTTTTTTTTTTTTTTTTTTTTCCCCAAATTGAAGGTTTGTAGCAACCCCGTGTCAGTCAAGCAAGTCCCTCAGCGCCATTTTTCCAACAGCACGTGATCACTTCATGTCTCTGTGTGACATTTTGGTAATTCTTACAATATTTCAAACTTTTTCATTATTATATTTGTTATGGTAATCTGTGATCCGTGATCTTTGATTTTTACTATTGTATTACTATTGTTTTGGGGCACCACAAACCATGCCCATATAAGACGGTGAACTTAATCGATAAATGTTGTGTGTGTTCTGACTGCTTCACCAACTGGTCATTCCCTGTCTCTCCCTCTCCTGGGTCTCCCTATTCTCTGAGACACAAAAATATTGAAATTAGGCCAATTAATAACCCACAGTAGCCTCTGAGTGTTCAAGTGAAAGGAAGAGTCAAACTATGTGGCATACTCTATTATTGTCTTATTTAAGAAATTGCCACAGCCACTCCAACCTTCAGCAACTATCGCTTTGCTCCATCAGCAGCCATCAACATCAAGTCAAGACCCTCCACCAGCAAAAAAAAATTAGAACTCTCTGAAGGCTCAGGTGATGGTTAGCATTTTTTATCAGTAAAGTATTTTTAATTAAGGTATGTTCTTTGGTTTTCTTTTAGAGATACTACTATTGCACATTTAATAGACTATAGTATAAAGTAAACATAACTTTTGTATGCACTGGGGAACCAAAAAATTTGTGTGACTTGCTTTATTGCAATATTTACTTTATTGCGATGATCTAGAACTGAACCTGCAATATCTCCAAGGTATGACTGTATAAAGATAGAATTTTACTGAAGGCCATAAAACCAAGACTGAATAAATGGAGAAATATATTATGTTCCTAGAACAATAAAGTTAGTGTCCTTAATATATCAATCCTTCCCAAATTTATATGTAAATTTGGTTCAGTTCCAACCAGAGCAACAGGTAGGTTTACAAGTTTATTATAAAGTTCATCTTGAAAAATAAATATGCCAGAAGACACAAGAAGTTTTTGAAAAAGCTGAATAGTGAAGACTTTTATGTACCAGATGTTAAAGTATACTATTTACCTGTTGATATAAAACAGTATGGTACTGGTACAGAAAAGTGGAGGAACAGAATAGAGAAACTAGGAAAAGGTCTAAATGTATCTGAGGATTTAATTTATTATAAAAGTGGCAGTTTAAATATGTGTGGGGTTTAAATCACTCAATACATTGGCTGTTAAATTTTTTTAAAAGAGAAGTTTAGATCTTTAATGCCATACACAAAAATAAAATCTAGATGTATTAAAGCCTGGGTAAAAAAAAAATATGTAACTTTGAAAATAATAGAAAACATGTAGAACATTTTTAAAACCTTAGGGAGAGAGAATGCCTTTCTAAGCAGAACAGGAATTTCAATAAACATAAAAGGGAATATAGGGAATTTCGGCTGCATAAAAATCCAACTAAAGATAATGAAACAGTAATTAAAACATGAGTGACAGATGGGAGAAAACATTTGAAATACAAATAACATATATAAGTCTTAAAATGACTAAAATACCAATGACTCATATAAATCAGTAAAAAATATAAACAACCTAATAGAAAAATGAACAGACATTGAATGTGTCATTCATAGTAAAATAAATGGCCAGTAAGTATAAAAGAGGATGCATCTCACTAGTTACCAAGGAAATCAAAATAATGAAAAATTTTTCCCTCAGCTTGGAAAAATTTATGGATAATATCCAATATTGTGATGCTATAGGGAAGTGGTTACTGACAGTCACTGTTCATGGGAGTGTAATCAGTATATCCTATTAAGCAGTATCTGTCAACATTTAAAATACAAATACTCTTTGACCCAGTTATTTTACTTAACAAATATCAGTTCAAGAACATTTATATACATGTACAAAATTAGCTTTTCCCTAATTTTAATATGAAAAATTGAAAACAACCTAAATATCTATACATAAGAGGTGGCATATAAAATTGAAATTCATGCCAAGTGATTACTCTTACGGAAAAAGGGAAAAATATGCAACTATATTTGTATATCTATTTTTATGCAGTAGAAGAGTGCCTGGGAGGATACACCCCTATATAACAACTGCCTTAAGGGAGTATTTTACGATTCCCTCAAGGGAGAAGGTAGTAGTATATAAAGGTGTATGTGAAGGAGATTTTCATTTTTTTCCATTGTATACTTTAAAATTTTTAAATTTTTATAAAAATATATCTGTGTATTACTTTCAAAATTGTTTTAATTATAAGAAGAATGGACAAAGATGATTTATGAGAGACAAAATAGGCAAATAGGAAAAATATAAATGAGCAGAAACATATGAAAAGGTACTAAACTTCAATAATTTTTTCTTTTAGTGTACCTTTCTTTATTAGAGATTTATTTCAGCTATCGATAGTTCCATGCCAAGGGTACAATGATTTATTTTTGAAGGTGGAAGTTTCAGCATCTGTCCATATATTTAAAAGTCGTTTGTATTTATCTATGATTTATCTGTTTGCTATGCCTTTTGCTCATTTTTCTATTAGCTTATTTTTTTTATTTCTATGAATAAAAAAAATTCTGCAAAGAATTCATTGCTCAAGAATTGCAGAGACATTATTTCAGTGATGAAGTCTATAAAGAGAAGTGATCACCTGTTTAAGGAGTATAGCTTTATGAGCTTGATAGTTAGGAAAGGGAAATAGCAATATATAGAGAGGCTTACATTCTATTGGGGAAAGAATAATTTTAGGAATTTTTGAGTCTGATAAAAGGATACCAAATGTACCAGCTGTCAAATTGACTTATAAAAGTCATTGCCAAATCATCTGATTAGAGAGAAAAAGCATTTGACAAAATCCAAAACCCTTTCATGATCAAACACTCAACCAACTAGGAATAGACAGGAACTTCCTCAATCTAATTAAGAGCACCTCTGAAAAACTCACAGCTAACTTCATAGTTGCTGATGAAGACTGAAAACTTTGCCTCTAAGATCAAGAACAAGACAAGAATGTCCACTCTTGCCACTTCTATTCACCATTCCTGGAGATTCTAGGTGGGGCAGTTAGGCCAGAAAAGGAAGAAAAAGGCATACAGATTGGAAAGGAAGAAGTAATTTCATTTGCAAATGACGTGCTTTTATATATAGGTAATCTTAAAGAATTCATAAAAACAATTAAGAGCTAATAAATGGATTCAGCAAAGTTGTAGGATACAAGATTCATACACAAACATCAGTTGTTTGTATTTCTGTACATTAGCAATGAACAATCTGAAAAAGAATCAAGAAAACAGTTCCATTTACAGTAACAACAAAAGGAATAAAGTGCCTAAGGATAAATTTAACCAAGGAATTGGAAGACCTGTACACTGAAAACTACAAAACATTTTTGAAAGAAATTAAAGAAGACTTAAATAAATGAAAAGATACACTGTGTTCGTAGAATGGAAGACTTAATATTGTTAAGATGGCAAAAGTTCCCAAATTGATACATAGATTCAGTGCAATACCTATCAAAACTTCAACTGTCTTTTACAGAAAAGGACAAGCTGATCCTAGTATATGGAATTACGGGGAACCCAGAATAGCCAAAACAATCTTAAAAAGGAAGAATAAAGTTGGCGGTCTCACACTTCCCTATTTCAAAACCTACTATAAAGCTTATAGTAATCAAGACAGTGTGGTACTAACCTAATATAGATCAATGGAATAGAATTGAGAATCTGGAAATGTAAAATATACCCATACATTTGTGGTCAATAGATTTTGACAAGGATGGCAAGAACATTTAATGGGTAAAGAAAAGACTTTTCAAATGGTGCTGGGACAACTGTGCAAAAAAAAAAGAGGAGAGAACACTCCACTCCTACCTTACACATTATGCAAAAAATTACCTCAGATGGATCAAACGTAAATGTAAAAGCCAAAACTAGAAAACATAGGTGTAAATCTTTATTACCGTGGATTGGGCAATGGTTTCTTAGATATAACACCAAAAGTACAAGTAACCAAAGGAAAAATAGATAAATTGGATTTCATCAAAATTTAAAACTTTTATGCATCAGAAGACACAATCAAGAAAGTTAAAGAGACATTCCACAGAATGGAAGAGAATATTTGCAAATTATATATTTGATAAGGGTCTGTATCCAGAATACATAAAGAATTCTTATAACAACAATAGAAAGACAAATAACCCAGTTTAAAAGTGGGCAGTTAAATAGACATTTCTCCAAAGATATACAAATGGCCAATAAGCACATGAAAAAGTTGTTCAACATCATCAGTCATTCAGGAAATGCAAATCTAATGCTTTTGCATTACATACAACTTCACACCTACTAGGATGGCTATAATAAAAAATATGGACAATAACAAGTGTTTTTTAGGATATGGAGAAATTGGAATCCTCCTACATTGCTAGTGGGAATGTAAAATGGTGTGGCTGCTCCTCAAAAAGTTAAACATGGGATCACCAATTGACCCAGCAGTTGTACTCATGAGTATGTACCCAAATGAAATGAAAACATGTTCATACAAAAACTGCTCTGGGGTGGATGCCAGGGGTCTGCGTTTGTGATAATTGCACCACAGATTCTAAAGTGAGGTGGGACCTTGAACTTTGTGAAAGAATGGCTGGCAAGCTAAAGACAAATTCTTAATATGGTTCTTTATTTTTTTTTTTATGGCTTCTGTAAATCTTTTTAAAATAAAACTTTATTGAAGTATATCACTCATAGATGAACATATATAAACAATAAGTGTATAGGAAAAGTTGTGAACTTACACCAAAGGTAAGATACAGGCTATAGTTAGTAGTAATATTTTGATGATGTTCTTTCATAGTTTGTAACAAATGTTTCACAACAATGTGAGGTGGTGGTGGTGCGGTAATGTAGGGGAGTCCTGTGCATGTTTGTTTTGTAAGTTCACAACTTTTTTTAAAATAAAACTTTATTGAGGTATATCATATACATGTGCACATACATAAACAAGTGTATAGTAAAAGTTTTGAACTTACAAAAAAACATGCTTATGTTTATACTGTTAACCACAGTCTTCATCCACCTCCAAAATCATTGTTATACATTCCCTAGATTATTCTCTAGCTTCCTTTCAATTGACATTTATGTCCACAGACTACCCCTTTCAGCCACAGTCACATTTATAAATCAGCAGTGTTAGTTACACTCACGTGTAATGTGTTATCATCAGCTTTATTCGTTTCCACACTTTGACAATAAACCTTATTCAAAATTCTACATAATTCATATGGTTCTTAATGGATAAACAAAATGTGGTATATCCTTACAATGCAATGTTAATTAGCTATAAAAAAGAATGAAGCACATGCTATAACACATAAGAACCTTGAAAACATTATGCCCAGTGAAAGAATCCCAACAAAAAAGTACACATATTTTATCATTCCATTTATATAAAATGTCCAGAATAGGCAAATCCAAAGAGACAGAAAGTAGATTGGTGATTGCCAGGGTAGGAGGGGGGAGTAGGGAATAGAGACTGATTGTAAATGGGTGTGGGGTTTCATTTTGGAGTGATGAAAATTCTGGAATTAGATAGTGGTGGTGATTATACAACCTTGTGAATGTACTAAATGCCACTGAATTGTTCACCATAAAGTGGTGCATTTATGTATGTGACATATCTCAAATTTTCAAAAATACTGCCATATATCCTCCTGGATTAGCCTTGATACCATTGGTTGATTACCACTCTTTCTTAGATGTTGAAACTGAAACCAATATACTAACCAGGTTTATTTATAAAATACAGAGAGAATGTTAGCATTTAAGTTTCAAAAGTCCAGTAGTAGCTACAGATATTAAGCACTTCTGATTTTCTACTCTCACCCACCAAGTTCTATTTGTTTTCTTTCATCTAAACAGGTAAACTTCTAGGTGTGCAGTAGTTACTCGCTCCAGTAATCTAACTAGTTATCATTAACCAGAATTCTCTTACCAAGTCTGGCAACAAGGAGAGGTTTCCTTTCCCCAAATTCCCCAAATTACATTGTGATCATTTGTCCCACTAGAATCCACATGGCCTTCAGTGTCCAACACAAAACAGTTCAGCATTAGTTGTTGAAATTGTTATTTTATTAAACAAATGCATTGTCTGCCCACATACTCATTAAGTGGTGTGGTAGGTAGAATAATCTTTGGCATGCATTTATGCAATCATTTATCAGTTATTAATTGAGTGCCTATATTTTGGGGAAACTGCACTTTACCCTGGTGGAATTTATTTTCAATGGATGAGAGGGTACAGATGAATAAATAAGGAAAATAAAGCAGGAAAGGAGGATAAGGAGTGATAGGCTGTGCCAGGATGGGTTTAAAGTTTTAATTAGGGTGATCAAGAATGGCCTCACTGAGAAAGAGGCATTTTAGCAAAGACATGAAGAAGATAAGAGTGAAACGTGCAGATATTTGGGGAAAGAACATTTGAGGTAGATGGATCTGCAAATCCTTAAGCCCTGAAGTGGAGGCCAGTGAGAGGAGAATAGAAGATAAGGTATGCAAATATCAGCGAGCCGGCTCATAGGGTCTTGTAGACAAATATAAGGACTTTTATTTTGAATAAGATGTGAAGCCAACAGGTTTTGAGCAGAAGAATAAGATCTAATTTAAATTTTAACCAGATCAGTTGGGTTGCTGGGTGGAGAATAGACTGTAGGAGAGCAAAGGCAAAAGCAAAGGTATCCTTAAGTGCTAATTTTAATTCAGATGAGAGATAGATGAAGGTTACTTGGACCATGGTAATAGTAACAGTGGAGGTAGTGAGAAGTGGTGAGATTATGGACATAATTTGAAAGTAAGAGCATGCTGGATTTGCTCTTGAATTAGATGTAGGGTGTGGGAGAAAGAGAGGCATCAAGGACTCCAAGGTATCTGGCATGTATAACCAGAAGGATGGAGTTTCCATTAACTGAGGTCGAGAAACCTGCTGCAAGAGGTTTTGGGGGTAAAACCAGATGTTCATTTTAGAGTAGAACATATTTCATTGAATTTAGGATGCTATTACTTGTAAGATAAACTTCCAATTAAATTGTGACACAAACAGTTTGAAATGTGCATCCCAATTTGAGAAATGTTAGAATGTTTTTTTGAGAAAGAGAGTGCTTTTCAGAATCAATAAAATACAGAATAAAGTTTGAGGTGCTTATTAGACATTCAGGTAGAAATGTGAATAATTAGATATATAAACCTGTGGTTCTGGGAGAAGTCAGGGCTGAAGATAATACATTTGGGGATTCATCAGTAAATATAGATGGATGAAATCACCAAGGGAAAAGGTATGGGTCAAGGAAAGAAGAGGTCTAAGAAATACTAAACCCTTTTGGACTGCAGCAGTTAGAGGTTGAGCATAGGAAAAACTAGATGAAACAGAAGAATTTTGCTAGTGAATCCGAGGAATGTAATACCTGGAAAACAAGGAAAGAGAATGCTTTTAGGAGGAGGGAGTGAACATCTCTGTCTGATGCTGCTCATAGGTAAAATGAGGATGAAGAATTTACATTTAAATTTAGCAGTTTTGAGCTCATTGTTCACTTTGACAAGATTTGGATAGAGACGATGGTTTTATTTATTCTCATTGAGTGTTATGGAAAGGCCTTGTGTTAGTTAGCCAAAGGGGTGCTGATGCAAAGTACCAGGAATCTGTTGGCTTTTTTAAAGGGTATTTATTTGTGGTAAAAGCTTACAGTTTCAAGACCCTAAAGAGTCCAACTCAAGGTTGCTTTCTCACCAAACTCGTTTGCCACGTGTTGAAGCAAGATGGTTGTCGATCTTTGCAAGGGTTCAGCCTTCCTCTCTCTCAGCTACAGGCTGCCATAGGGCTTGTTTCTTTCCATCATTTCTCCCCGGGGCTCCAGGATCAAAGTTCTCTCTTCTGCCGTGTCTGTGGAGCTCTTTCCCTCTCTTTCCCTTCCTGTGTGTCTTTCTGAGTGAGTGTCCATTATATCAGCCCACCAAGGGGGCAGGGACTCAACCCTGAGCCATACCCTCCTGATGTGGTAGAACCAAAGCCCTAATCTTAACAGGTAATTTAATCAAGACAGGTCAGCTGAATTTAATGCATTCAAAGGGTATCACACCTAGAGGAACAGACCAGTTTACAAACATAATCCTTCTCTTTTTTGAGGTTCATAAATAATCTCAAACTGCCACAGGCCCCCCTTCCTTTTTTTTTCTTTTTTTTTTATTAGGAGGTACCGGGAATTGAACCTGAGACCTCGTACATGGGAAACAGGTACTCGACCACTTCAGCTACATCTGCTCCCGTGGAAAGGCTCCTTGAGACTATTTTTGAGCTGAGAACTGAATGATAAAAAGGAACCAACCCTAAGAAGATCTGAAAGTAGAGTATTCTAGCAGATCAAACAGTTTTGTCAAAGAATTCAAGGTGGAGATAGGCTTGATGTTTCTGACGAACAGAAGAATGCCAGTGTGGCTATAGTGGAATGAGATAATGTAGGATTTTGGAAAATACCCTTCATTTGGTTGGGAATGTTCCATTCTGTTTCTAATTTGTTGTGCTTTTAATTATGAATAGCTAATAAATTTTATCAATATCTATTGAGTTGATCATATTATTTTAATTGAAAAATAAGAATTAATTTCCTGGTGTTTAACCAACTTTGCATTCTTAGATAAACCCAATGTGATCTTTTTTTTTTTTTAATGCTGGATTTAGTTTTCTAATTTATTTAGGATTTTAGCATCTGTATTCAAGGGTGAGATTGTCCTGAAATTTTCCTTTCTACAACCATTCTTGTCAGGTTATAATACCCAAGACACTTGACTCATAAAAATGAATTGGGGAGTTTATTTTTTTCTCTACTCTGGAGTTGTTCATCAAAGATAATTGTTGTTTGAATGTTTGGTAGAACTTATGGGATAAAATTATCTGGACCTGGCGTTTCTGTGGGTTTTTTGGTGTGTATTTTTCTTTTTAAAACTACCCATTTATTTATTTTATTTAATGGTAATGTATTATTTAGATTTTTTGTTTCTTTTTTGAATCACTGTGATAATTTGTACTTCTCTAAGAATTTTTCCATACTTTCTTAGTTTTTAATTTTATTGGCATTAATGATATTCTTTTATATACACTTAACTGGTTGTCACCTGTAATTATGGTCCCCTCTTTTATTTATGTCCTCCCTTTTTTATTGATCAGAAAAATTTGATTTGTCTATTTTTTTAGTCTTTTCAGTTAACCAACTATTTATTTATTTATTTATCCATCCATCCCCCCTGCCCCTTGCCACTTGTGCTCACTGTCTGCTTTCTGTGTCCATTTGCTGTGCACTTCCTCTGTGTCTGCTTGTCTTCCTTTGTTGCATCATCTTACTGTGCCAGCTCTCCACGGGCACGGGGCCAGCTTTCCTCACCAGGAGGCCCCAGGAACCAAACCCAGGGCTTCCCATATGGTAGGCAGGAGCCCAACCACTTGAGTCACATCTGCTTCCCCAATGAACCAACTTTTGCATTATTTTTTGTCTTATATCGTTGTTTTCTATTTTGTTAGAACTTTACTAAATCCTTCTTGAAACTTAGGGTTTCTTTTGTGTTTTTTTTTTTCCTAATTTTTATTTTTTGTGCTTTTTCTCATTTCTTGAAATGTACAATTATTATACTAGTTTTCATTCTTTTGTTTTCCCTAAGTTATAAACAGTTAATGTTAAATTTTTTCCACTCAATTGCTTTAGCTATATCATACAAATTTTGATACATATATAGTATTTTCCTATTTTTCAGTTCTGAATATTTTCTTCATTTTCATTGTGTTCTTAATTAGAAGTGATTTTTAATTCTAATGTAGTGATTTTCCTATTATGTTTTTATTATTGCTTTCCACTTTAATTGCAGTATGGTTAAAAAAGATGAAGCCTCTGGAAGTGAATGTGGCTCAAGTGATTGGGCTCCCATCTACCACATAGGAGGTCCATGGTTTGATTCCCGGGGCCTCCTGGTGAAAAGCAAGCTTGCCCGTGTGGCGAGCTGGCCCGAGTGGAGAGCTGGGCCACACAGAGTGCTGGCCTGCACAGAGTGCTAGCCCATGCAGGAGTGCTGGTCCACGTGGAGTGCTGGCCTGCATGGAGTGCTGGCTTGCGCAGGAGAGCTGGCACAGCAAGATGATGCAACAAAAAGAGACACAGAAGAGAGACAATGAGAGATGCAGCAAATTAGGGAGCTGAGGTGGCGCAAGAGATTGAGCAGCCTCTCTCCACTACGGAAGGTCTCAAGATCGGTTCCCAATGCCACTTAAAAAAGCTGACAAGCAGACACAGAGGAACACACAGAGAGCAAACTGGAAGCACAAAACAACGGGGGG
>JAQZBX010102089.1:0-11194 GCA_029593785.1 Cabassous unicinctus | reverse complement strand
CTTTTTTTTTTTAAACTTTCTAGACAGCCTGCTCCTCCTTTCCTGTATATGTTGCTCATGTGCTCATATCTGAAATGAGAGCACATGTTTACATTAATCTGAAAAAGGCTGACACCATGCCTTAGCCAGAAATATGAGGAGGCAAAGTTAGAGGAATGATGAAAAGTAACACAGGAAAAAGTTTAAATTGTACAGCAATATTGGTATCTTTTAATATGCCTCATCAAAGGTTCACAATATATATCTACCCAAGATCTTCCTTCTCAAAAAAATATAATACCTTCGCAAAATAGAATAAGCACCTGTTAGGGGAGCTGCATTTAAAAATATATGTGCATTTATGTATAAATAAATTACTTGAGCTGAAAATGCCTTCAGATGTTAGTCAGACAATTTTCCTATAAATTTACTACCTAATTAGTGCACCTCTTAAAATATATCTTTCAAACAGCCTTATCCATTTAGGTGAAACTTTCCCCTTGCGAGAGATAAAGAAGCGTATATATTTTTTCAAAATAGCAATTATTTTCATCACTGTAAGTTGGTTCTTCTGATCACATGTTGTTGCTACAGTGATTTTTGGAAACATCGGTAGGAGCTTGGAGGATTTATGGGGTAAGAGTTTCCATAACAAAAAGATTAGGACATCTAACTTTTTAATAAGTGTTGTTACAAAGCACTGGAACTGTGATGTTTGTGAGTCTGCAGCAAAAATCTTCAATGCCTTTTGTCAACCAGCATTGCTTTTTTTCTTTCTGATCAAAAGATTTTAATAGCCTGGCAAACAAATTTCAAGGATGCAATCCAGGTTATGTTGATCAATACTGTATCTACCACAACCCAGGGCAGAACCAGCCATTTTTATATCTGATGGTGTTACCTAGTTATTTTTTCAGTCATTAAGGAAGGACACCTGTAACAGGTTTACAATGTCTCTAGGTGAGTGAGGCAACTGCAGGCAAATCTGAAAATAAGAAAAAACTACCACAGTCCTGATTCAGCTTAAAGCAATAGTGCAATCCCCATTATACCCACATCTTCCAAAAACATCTTTTCCAAGGCAAGCAAAGTTACTGATGACGCATGTGGCTTTTATCACAGTGATGCATTAAGTAAGCAGGTGCTTGTCGAGTACCAGAGGGTGCTTCAAAATGCATCTCCATCATCTTCTACTTTTCCTCTCTTAAGGTTCTGCCTATTTATTTAGAGGGAAAAAAAAAGCCAGTTATTGCACTGCACTGACATGCAAATTCACCCCTAGCAGTGATTTTCTAAATGCCAGGAGCAGAGACATTGTAAAGCACAATAAATCACCCTCATGTGACTGATAAGAACAACCCCTGGGTTTCAGGATTACAGCCCAGATTTAAATCACACCCACACAAACTGCCAAATATAAAGTGGAGAGAAAACCACATGTTTTCAACAATCTGCTGAAACTCTTCTTGGAGGTGTCATTCATTCTAGCCTAGGTGAGAGGGGTATGCATGAGGTTACCTCATTCGGGCAGAAGGCACTGGCTAATAGCAACCCAAGTTGAAGGACAATACATACCATTATGCTTGTACATGCTGGTAAATAGCCACTGCCCTAGGGTCCTCCAAGTGCCACCTCTGCCCCCTCTCCCAGCACCCCCAAGACTGTCCTATGACCCAACCACAAAAAGGGCCTTGCTGGGCAGAGTGGGGCCTCTGCAATGCAACCCAAACCAGCTCTGACTGTCAGATCCCAGGGTTTACTAGTTGCTACAGATTTGTGAATACCACTTCTGAATGGCAGGGATCTGAAAAGCAGAAATTTCTCCTACAGGCTCTGCTTTGAGTCTATTATGCCCTTAAAAAATGACCGACTTGATGGTTTTCAACCTGAAAATTACTAATTTCTCAGGGGTAGGTATGTACCACAGTGGGCCAGGTGCAAGGCTCCCAGAAGAATGCATCCACCCCCTGGACAGATGCCACTGGCTCCAGCCAGCCACAGGGGAGGGGGAAGGGGAAGGGGAAGGGGAAGGGGAACCCACCCAGAGGTTCCTATACCTTCCAACTTCTTGGGAAAAGCTGGAAATCTGTATTTTAAATATTAACAACCCATTTGAATTTTAAAAATAAATCTCTACAGGACAAGCAACATATGCAGGGCCAAGCTGGACTGCAGGTCACCATTTTGCGACCTCTGGCCTTCCTCTGTCTCGTCAACTTTTGAAAGCAGGTCAGTCGCAATCTACCCGGCACCTCTGCCTATTGGTCCCATGAATGTTCTTTCCCTGCTACTTCTCTTCTTTCTCCCCACCGTGTAAGAGCAATTACAGATGCTAATGGTGTCTTTACTTGCTCCCTGATGGGCTTTCTAGTCCTGTCTATGTGTTATACTGCAGAGAGAGTAGGAAAGGGGGGAGAAAAGGAGGTTTTCTATCTTTTTCAGACATTACACCCTTTGAATGCTCTGTAGAGGCCTTAGACTGTAGATTGGATAATGAAAAATAAATATTTTTAAACCAGTGATTTTCCCGAAGACAAGTTATGGTGTCTACAGCAAGCTTATTTATAAATGCCTAAAAGTAAACACGTTTACAATCTTTAAACAGGCAGTATAATACTAAACTTGTGCAATTGTGCAAGACACGCATGCACACACAGAAATCCAGTTTCCAGCTTTAAGTGTTGGTCTTTGTGCAAGGCAGGAGTCCTGTGCCTGACCAATGTCTCTCCAGGTTTGCCAAAGAAGTTAATTCTGTTGATCATGAATTGTCCTCAGCATGAATATCTAAAGAACATTCTATCCTTCACCATGACAGTAAAAAAAAACAATAAAAGAATCCAATGTTCCCTTATATTTTACCAGCTATTTAAAGATGACTGTGGGGACCCAGTTTTCAAATGTAAACAGAATGCCAAACTTAAAACATAAAGCTATCCACCAAGGTAAAAAATAAATGACTACAAAGGGGGGAAATGCTGAATTGTTCTTAAAGAGCATTAAGTTCATTTCTCCCACATGAAGATGAAGTATGAGCTGCTATTAGCCATTAAGGCCATGAACAGCTCATGACAGTGGCACAGATACTGCACTATTGACATTCACTCTGGTTCCACATACTCCTGTCCAGGTACCACTGACCTAGGCACCCTGAAATGGTGGGCTGAATGGGTGGGGATGTTCCAGGGGCTTTCTTGCCTTTGGAAAGGTCTTCTGATATCAAGGGAACTTTAATGGCACTAAAAGCAATTTTAGTACTATGACCACAAGCCACATGAGGTTGCATATTTTATAGATTATAAGTTTCCTGACAAATTTTGAAAGGATAAACTTTTTAAAAGAATTTTTAAAAATCAGCCTGCAGAGCCTGCAAGAATCTATACCTTAGGGAAAAATGAGTACAAAGATGGCATGTACACAGTATTTTTTAAAGGCTTCTGCATAGACGATGACATCCACTAGAATTTATGTATCCATTAGATTACTCTTACCCTAGTTTTTTCCAGTTCTTTGAAAGTAAATCTGGACTGTTTAATATCTTTGGATGAAATGTGCTACAAAAATACTATAATTTTCATAAAATAAATATTCAAATGTCCCATCTTTATAAAAATAGTTTTAAGAACCTTTAAATATTATACATGTGGGTTTGCCTCTGCTTAAAAGACATGCATGGAAACCACCCACAACCATCTGTAGACTCACTGATGTAAAAACAAAGCAAAATTTCACATTGGCTATGTACTGAGGATGCTGGTATATAATTTATATTATTGATGGTCTCTTCCTTCCTCCCACAGGTGTTCCAGAGATGGCACAAATCCTGGGCACCCTCAAAAGAACCTATTACTTACAGACATCAAAGTTCCTAGTAATGTACTTTCCTTTCAATTCAGTGTTAAAAATAAATGCTTTAGAATTCACTTCCAATTTGAAATACAGTCAAAGCCTTATTTATATAATGATTGCAAGGAAGAACACTGAAAATAACATGATTATCTCTGGGTGGTGGGATAATAGGTAATTTTTATATTTTCTATTTCATATATTTCTGTATTTTCCCAACTTTTCTAAAAAATTAATTTTGTATTTCCCAATTTTTCATAATCAGGAGAAAATAGTGTTTCTTAAAGGAGGAAATAATCAAAGTATTACCCTATTTAATAAAGAAATGCTTTTTCTTTTTTGAAAGTGAGCCCATGCTTCACAAATTTGCAACAATATAGATCATTTCTAAGTCTAAATATTAGAAAAACATGGATGGGTCTTCTATGTTCTCTAAAAGAACATGTGACATAATAAGTAACTTCAAAAAGCTCTTGATTATTTTAGGAATTGCAGCATTTTTTCATTTGTTATTACCAAATATCTCCTATCCAATGTAAATGAGTTAAACATACAAAAAACCTTAAAACTATGGCTTTCATTCTGCTATTTAAAAAAAAAAAAGTAAACTAATGTAAACTTGCAATGTCAAATAGAAAGCACCTACTATTTTTAGTACCTTAAATTTTTCTTGGATGAATAGGGTATAAATTATAAATATTCTAATATACAGCAACAATTGAAAATTGGAAAGAAAGAAAAAAGACTGGGGCTTCTTTGTTGTTTTAACAGTGCGAAGTCTCTAATTACGCATTTGAGAAACTGAAAGCTAAAAATTTAGGCAATGAAAAATATATTCCCTCAACATCTTCGGCCTCAGTCTTTGGGAACAATTCAAGAAAGATGAATTCTTAAAAAAGAATACAAAAACATTTACCTACCTTTGATGCCAACCGTGGTTTTAGGCCTAAGAATGAAAAGACTGTGTTGCTCTCCTTTGATTCAAAAAAACTATCATAATCCTAGAAAAAAAAAAGGGTGGAGAAAATAAAACCAGTAAAAAGAAATGAAACAGTTATCTTTATATTTGGTACATTTGACACATTCTTTGTGGAAATAAAAAATGTACCATTGTTCTATCCAGGCCTGGGAAGAGCTACATAAATTTACTGGGTTCACTCTGCTTAAGCCTCAAAGTTTCTTTGAGTTTGATGACAAATGTTACAAGTTCTTAACCTAAAACCTGTTACAGGATTAAATGTAAAACACTTGACAGGAGAAGTGAAATACGAATGCACTCCTTTTGTCTCGTGTACCAAACTAACATTTATTTTTGTGGAATCTCTCTGACCTAAGTTTTACTCTAGGACTTCAATATGGCAGGCAGCCTCACAATTTCACTCTTGATATTTTGTTATCTAGGACTTTAAAAAAAAAAATCACTGGGTAAACAGAACTCTGTAAAGGTCTCCTTGGGTCAATGTGCATTTATCTATTCTGCTTTTGAAGTTTTCCACATTCTTTGAGGCAAAATCTTCAGAGAGAATAAAAAGATCAAATAAAAACTAGAGGAAACTATATTCTCTATAACATCTATCTTTGCCTCAGACACAATCAGTTTTCTCCTCCAATTTCACAAGAGAAGTCATTAGTGAATTCTGGTCCATATGTCCATCAAATGTTTCTTTTCAAGAGGTTGCAGATACACTATTACATAGTTTCTAAATTGTTGTAAAGCAATGTTAAAATTTGGTAGAAGTCCTTTTAACAACTTAATTCTAAAGATAAATATCGTAAACAGACAATGATCAGAGTCATTTATTAGACATTTGCCCTGTGCCAAATGTTTTACAAACATTACATCATTTAATCACTGCTGCCCACCAGGTTGGATACTGGCTCAGAGAAAAGAAATAAGTTGTCCCAAGGTTCACAGCCCAAGTCTCACTGACCTTGAAATTCATGCCATTTGCTTCCCACCCAAGAAGAAACTAGCTGTGGGGAACTTTGATTTAAAAAAGGACCCTTAGACCTAAAGTTAAAATACCTGAGCTATACGCACCTAGGGGCAATGCAGAATAAAAGTATCTCTTAAAGTTTAAATGAAATTATAAATTTAGCAATTGTATTCAAACTTAAATTTCCTGAATTTTGCTTGCAACACTGTTCTTATTTGCAGGCCATTTAAAAATTATAATAGTTTCAAGAATGAATTCTAAAAGCTGGCTGAATATTGAAAGGTGTAACTTTTTAATGCAAAGTTTCTCAACCTCTTCATAAACTGCAATGCCTCATTATTTGAGTCATTAAAATAATCGAAGTGTATTTTTATGATAAAAGTAATAAAAGGTGTATCACATGTATTTTACACATTAAAGGTTTCAAATGAGTGACGTTTCCCTTTACTGCTAAGCCTACTTTTATCATTTCTGATGCAGCTAATTACCTCTTCTTTGTATCATAAGCATTTATAGTATTTTTACTATGGTAGCACCTACTGCAACAATTTGCATTTCTCTGACCTACTATGATTTTCTGTGCTCCATAAGAGCAGGGTCCATTTCCAGTTATCTGTCGATACCAACATGTGACACAGTGTTAGGTACATAATTGGTACATAATACATGGTGCACAAATAATTCCACGAGTGAGTGAATGACTCTTCCACAGTGCAGACATGGCCTATTTATTAATATCATTTTAAAACTTCATGGTTGTATAAGCAGTCTCTACAAAATAGTTGTGTTCCTCCCTGTATGTTTTTGTCAGCTTCTTTGATCTAGATTCTATCACATGCCTTGGTCAAGAGACTGTGATGAGAATAAGAAAACTAAAAACAAAATGGCAGACCCAAAAAGAAACTTCTGTGGAAAATCAGAGAAGAAACCTTGCCTATGTTGTCAACCCCTTCTATGGTCACTCATCACTTTATTGGGACAGTAGTCTTCAGGAAGTCTGTGATTCTCCCAATTTTCTCCAGTTCATTAATAAAAGAGCAATTGTGGGCAATTAGTGACACAAGAGGCATGTATAACAATCATTAGTCTGTTATTTTCTGTCCCTATTTATGCATATATTTCAAAATGACCAGAGCCATATCTTTTATCTCTTTCCCTGAGAAAATTAACATTTTATCGCTACTACTGCTTTTAGGATCTATCCATCTGTCCATCCGTCCGTCCATCCGTCCATCCATCCATCCATCCATACATACATACATACATACATACATACATATATCCTTGCATCTACAATCTGTATGCTGGAATCACTGAGCCCTAAATAATCCATGCTGAGCCAAGCCAACAGCATCACAAGACAACATGTAGAGTGGAGATTTGCTTTGTGCAAAGCATGACTCATTTGATTAGAATCTTTGGATTATTTGACTCTGTATAGAAACACTTCTTGCCCAGAAGCTTTAGCAAGTTAAATCTCGTGTGTTTCGGTGGGCAGCTGTGATTTTAATTCATGGTTAAATTAATCCCAGCCTTAGGCTCTGTACTCACTGACCCTCCTACAGATCTTCACGTGGTTAGCTCCCTCTGTCACTCAGGATCAGCCCTAAGGCCAGTCACCACCACAGAGAGGCTCAGCAAAGACCTCTTTCTAAAAAATGGCGTTTCAGCTGAAATCTGAAGGATGAGTAGACCCCAGGCAAAGGGTTGCAACAAGGGCATTCCGTACCAGGAACAGCACTGGTGAAGAGCACAGTTGGCACGTTCTCCATGGATCCACATAAACCAGACTTTGTAAGCCAAGAAAAAGACTCCGAATTTTATTGTAAGCACAAAAGGAAATTATGTAAGAGTTCTGATTAAGGCAGCAACCGGATCTAATTTCCTTTAAGAAAATACCTAAATCAAATGTGTGGAGAATGGCTTAGAGAGAAAATGGCCAGACGGGCAGCAGGGAAAAAGTAGACAGATTAAAATATATTTTGGAGGTAAACTAATTATACTTGGTTATGGATTTGGTGTGGAGAGTATGGGAGAAAGAATTAAAATGGCTCTGTACTCTCTAACTTGATGGAAAAGACCAGAGAAAAGAAGAGGTATGAGGAGAAGGTTGGAGCTGATTTTGGACACATTCAATTTGAGAAATGGTATAAGACATAGAAGTGGAGACGATATTAACTGGACAGTTAGAAATTCCTAATTAGTCATGTGTTTTAGGACACCACAGATTTTCATGTCATTTTATATCAAGTATAACAAAAAGTATGATCCTAACTATGCCACAAATCATATAGGTCTGTTTGATGTATATCACAGGCATAATCCCATGAAATGAAAGTGTTACAAACATTCTTTGCAACAAAATTATGTCTAAATAGATGAGTAACATTTCATGGACCTGGGTTCAAGAAATAATCCTGTTCAATATATACTTTATCTGTTGAGATTTGTTTTCTATACTGCATGTGATAGCAGGAGAAAGAGAGCTACAGCATAGCTAGATTTATTCCATCTTTTTATATATCCATTATATGAAAATTGGTGTACTTGTTCCTCTTTATAACTTATTTTGCTTGTATTCAGTCTAAATTATTTTCCTAGGAAATCTTAGTCACAAGTATGGTTCTAATTAAATGCATATCTCTAATTTTGACCTCTCCTCTGTTCTCTAGTTCCATATAAGCAACTGCTCATAGACTTAAAATATTTTATGTGTCTAAATCCCAATTCATATGTTTCATCCAACAAGCTGGACCTCTCAGACTTTGGCACCACCAACTAAACAGGTACAAGTCAGAAACCAAGGCATCATAGTACTCCTCTCTTCTCTCAACCACCACATTATGTATCCCTTAAGCCTCTCCATTTTTTGACATCTGTCTCCATCACTAAACCCAAACTAGACTTCAGCAATAGCACCCCAATTTATTGACCCTTGTCTGATCTCACCTATTTCCACCAATTATTCTCTCAAGTAAGGAGAGACTGATCTTTTAAAAATGCAAATTTGATCATATAACTCTTAAATCCTTTCCTTAAAAGATTTTCCACTGCTGTTAGGATAGATTAAAATCTTTAATATGGTATAAATTGTCCTATATGGTCCAGCCCTGACTAAGTGATCAAGGTTGAGGAGATGAGAGGTCTAATAACTCCCACTTGTATCAAACACTGTCTGGCTCACAGATTCATTTCTGGGAAAGTCAGCAGTGTATATACTCAGTCAACTGTGAATGGGATGTCCAGCATCTATTATGTGAATCATCTGACTTGGATCATCAACTCATTTAACCTCCTCAGCCTTGGTTTCTTCTTCTGTATCAGATACTACCAAAGGCCCTGCAGCTCCAGAATTCTATGAAATAATGGAGCATCCAGTGGAGTTACCCTTAAACAGACTATTAGCTGTGCTCAGGTGTGAAATCCAGTCTAGGTATTCTTGTTACTGGCACTATCTTTCTGAAAAGTTTGGTCTTCTCTCTTGTTTAAATTTATGAAAAAGAGAACAGATATCAATGAAAGGAAAAAGAAACTGAGGACTAGTAATCTAGTCATCAAATGCTGTCCCTCTTCTTGAGTTTTGAAAGGATTTTACCTTTATCTACTTGATTAATAATCTATGATGTCAGGCTGAAATGAAGGAACGAAAAAACTAATAAGAAATAAGTGAGAAAAGCTGACGCACTTAATCTCTGCAAATGTTACTATGAATTCTACTTTCAAACGTTTGAAGCAATAGCATGAAAATATTGTGCATGTAAAAGATCAAAAACCAAGGAACAACCCACAACTTCTCTTTTAAAAAAAAAGCAAGTAATAATAAAGCTTAATGCTCATAATTTGGATTTCTGTGCTTATATTAAAATGCTTAATCCTTGATCACAATTCTCCAATTCACAAAATTGGAAAGAAGAGTAAATTTTCACCCAAGCAAGTTTTATTCATATATATACACATATATATGTAGAGAAAATATGAAACATTATCAACAATGCACTTATCCACATTGAACCAAAACTGTTCTCATAAACTTTTAGTCACCAACAAGGATATTTAGAAATATCAGATATTTAGAAATCTCATAAATGGCAATGTTTCTTATTTATAAAAAGAAACTTTTCTTTTACACTGTACTTCTGTGATAAAATTACATGTATTATTTTTACTTTACAAAACTAACTCAGTGTCACATCACTATGGTTAGAGTGATTTCTTACCCACATATTTGAATTGGATACACCCATTTAGAAATTTTCACATTAGGTAATGAACTCCTTCCAAAGTGACAAATACCAAATTTGGTAATTAACTTTAAAAGCAGAATGATTTAAAGGAAATCATTTTTAAAAGTCAATGTTAGAACACAATCTGGCATACTTCCAATTTACCAATAATATTTGTTAAGTGGATGATTGAGTTGTGCTTGCTAATTAAAGACTAACATGCCATGTTTTAGGTAATATTATGCTAGTAAATCCTATTTTTACTTTATTACTTTCTGGCGATAAAGATTTTAAAGCTTTTGAATGGACTAATGAATCTTAAATATGCAAGAGGATATATTACTATCTTTGTACTGTTTAGGCAAAGAGGAGGTGGTCGATAATTTAAATTCTAGGGCTTCTTAATAGTTAATACTGCTTTTCAGAGATTATAAATTAAATTGCATGATGTGAAACAATTTAAGAGTAATGTAGTGTCAGGAATGTAAAAATCACTTATTAAGATATACATTCTTATATTATGTCCTTAGGCATTCTCCAATAAAAGAAAAACTGCTTTCTTATCAAACATTTCATTTGTCAGGCTTATATTTTATAACTTATATTAAGGTTCCTACTACCAAGGCTAAAAGCATTTTATTTTATTATTCTTTTAATACACTTTTTAATTTTTTTCCAAAAGATAATTAGATTACATAAATCTTACATAAAATATATAGGAGATTCCCATATGCCCTGCTCCCTACCCCTCTCATATGTTCCCACATCAACAACATCCTTCACTAGCGTGCTATATTTGTTACAATTGATGAACACATTTTGGAGCATTGCCACTAAGCATGGACTATAGTTCACACTGTAGTTTACACTCTCTCCCACAGAAATCTGCAGGCTATGGGAAGATATATAATGGCCTATATCTGTCATTGCAATGCCATTCAGGACAATTCCCAAGTCCCGAAAAAGCCCCCGCATTACCCCTATCTTTCCCTCCTACTGCCCCCAGAACCTCCAGTGGCCACTGCCTCCACATCAATGCTGTAATTTCTTCCATTGCTAGAATCACAATAAGTCTATAGTAGAATACCAGTAAGTCTACTCCAGTCCATCATTCATTCCCCAATCCTGAGGATTCTGGGATGGTCATGTCCATTCCACCTCTAATTGAGAGGGCAGGAAAGTATTTCATTTTAAAAAGTCACTATAGAAATA
>JAQZBX010102088.1:0-11193 GCA_029593785.1 Cabassous unicinctus | reverse complement strand
GGTAGCTTTTGTGTGTGTGTGTGATTTGGTCATTTATGTTATCAGCAAATATTACCTAGCTTACTAATAAAAGAGAGACAGAAGTTGGATCCTAGGGAATAGCTAGCGTTATCTTTCCTAGGTCTGCTTGTGGTTTATCTTATCCCTCACCTACATTTATTGAACCTGTTTTCACCCAATATACCTGGACATGATTTTTATTGTTTTCCCTTGCACACACATTCACTAATAATACAAATACACACAAAATTATATAAAGTCTTTGACTATACAATAGTATTTATTTAACTACCAATTATACATTGAAATACATACTTTTGCATTTTATACAAAATTTTAACTGAAATATAAAATTCAAAATGAAAAGTCCACAGATGTTGGTGATAGATATAAATAAATTAACACAAAGTAAACACACTCATTTTTTTGCCACCAGTGCCATAGAAATGATTATTACCAACAATCAAAAATGGCCTTCATGTCTCTTTCAAACACAAAAAATAACCATGATCCTGACTTCTGACATGGCTAAGTGGTGTGATTCTCTATATCATATTTGTGTGTGTGTGTGTATGTGTGTGTATGCTCATCCAAGTGTATAATAATGACTCACTGAGTCACATCATTTGCATTTTTATACCTCCCAATTATTTTGCATTCTTTCTAGGCTTCAGAGCTCTCCAGGTCATGGCAAGTGTCTCTATACATCTTGTTCAACAAATATGGTTGTCAACTAAGTCAAATTAAGTGTTCTTCATGGTAAGCACTGCACTTCTTAACGGTGGGAACTCTGGAGATCATTTGGTCTTGGCTGAATACAGATAATAAGAAATTTGTGTTTTGGTGTTTTTTTTTCTAATCTCTTTTTCTGTCGTTTTTCTTTTTGTCTTGAGAGATATGATATCTACTGATATTTGTGATACCTTCATTTGTCACCATATTACAACACTAGATTGACTTAGATTGTATACTGGCCTCTGTCTTTGTTTTCAGAAGCCACTTTATCACTGAGTACTTATATTTTGGATTGTTGATAGATTCCCTTTTGTAGTACTTGTGTTTATATATGTGCATGTGTACACACATGCCCTAAAATGGGTTACTTTCATTGTAAAAATCAGAGTCCTCTCAAAATTCCAGATAAACACTATAAGTAGAGCACAATTTTAAACATAGTTTTCAACAAACAATAATTATTTAACTAAAATATTTAGGAATAAATATTTACCCTGGTAATACAATGAAAAAAACAAGAACAAAAAAGAAATGATTATCATCAAATTCTTTGGGAAAAAATAACAGATGGGTACTCTTCAAATGAGTCAGGTCTGACTTGGAAACTGTTACTGACTGGAGGAAACTAATGAGAAATAAAAGCTAAAGGTTGTCTTGGAATCCTGGTTATGAGTCTGAAACATGAAGGGTCTATGTGAAATGTTGATTTCTTCTTTTAAATAATTAAACATGGTTATACAAAAAGCTAACAGCTAATATTTTTATAACTTTCTTGTACATATAAATGGAGTTCAAAATAAAAGTTACAACATTCAGAACAAAGATTATCTTTGTGGTTGGCAGTGTGTGGTGATTAGGAAGAGCTTCAGGAGGTTGGAGGAGTGCTGGCAATATTTTACTTCTTACTGTGGGTGGCTGTTACACAAGTGCTTCATGCGTATTTGTTTTGTGATGATGATTTAAACTCTATGGATACTTCGTTTGGTAATTCTATGTATTATATCATTTTCTACTATACAAAAAGAGATTAAAATCATTCATAATATGATTGTCTCTTTTGCAACCCTGCTGTTTTCACTGTTCTTATAATTGTAAGAGTCAATCAGCTTCCAAAATCCCCATTAAACTAGTCCTTGGCCACAAGGAAACTGTGTAGTCACTTTGATCGGGTCTTTGTACACCTGTGGTGGGAGACAAGGTGTCAGCTGTGCCTTAGCCAGTGAAGCTTGATCTCAGCCCATCTCCACAAATGCAGGGTCTTGGAATCCAAGAAAGCCAGTACATTGTCTCCATCTTGGGCCATCAGCTTGGAGATGGACATGGTTGCTTATGAACTATTGTGCTTAAATAAAACTTATTAATTCACAGAAAATTACTGTACAATTAAAAATGTTCATATTATAAGTGAAGAAAAACTTGTGATATTTTAATAAAATAGGTTTTATCATGCATACAATAATATGCATTTATTTAAACAATTATAAATTATGTATAATGACATGTTAAATATACTTCCTAGAACAGTAAATAGGAAAAAAGAGCATATTAAGCATCCAAGGAAAGTCATTCAGAAAATAGTTGCAAATAAATGTGACCAAACAAGGAATTCATTCTCCCATATAATGGTATTTTTGCTAACTTTCCTCATTTAGTATAAAAAATAAAAGTGTGGACAATGCCTAGGAAAGATGTTTAAGGCAATATTCTTCTGTTATTTGATAATTACAAAAATTTATCTACAAAAAAGAAAAAAGAAAACAATTAGGCTAGTTATCTGTTAGCAAAAAGCATAACCATTATGATTATTGGGATTTGTGTATGTTTCATTGTATTTTTCTGATGGCTTCTTAGTGGTTATAAAGTAAAAGTGAATTATATCATGTAAAGCACAGTATTCATTAGATAATATTTTTCAGTATAGAACAGTTATAGGATTATGAAAGTTAACACACAAGGGTTCTCACCCAAAGCCATTTAAGGACATAAGTGTTCCACTAATCTTCTTCCCTATATAATGATGTAGATATGATGATATACCAAATTGTACAGGAATTCAGATTCACTAAGGATAGTAAACTAACCCTTTCTCATAGAGCTCATTTTATGTGTTCTGATTCTCAACAGTGAGTACTTAATTGAGATGTTCCTGGGTGATGGAGATGATAAAAATGACAGTGGTGCTGAGGATAAGAATTATCATAAATTAGTCAACCAGGAAAGAGTTCTACTTATATGATCACATGGAATCCCTACATGAAGGAAAAAATTGAGGCACAAAGAGGGAAAGTAACTTGCCCATGACAGAAACCAAGGGGGCAAATGTTGAATCCCCACTCATCCATGCTGTTAAATACAGCACAATACTGTCTCTGATAGTGATGAGATGAGAACTAAATACCTGTTCAATGCTGAAAGTACTTAATGGCAAAAAGAAAACTGAAGTTGCCATCATACCTTCAAAGATTTTATTCTGTTTTTGATCATGTTTTTTGTTTTATTCCCCAACTAATACATACTGTTTTAGGAATACATCAATGAAGATAAAGCATAGTGATTAGCCACAACGTGGCAGAAGGATGAGATTAAGGGTTTCTCATAGCAATACCTAACAAAAATCTAGATAGCACCAGAAACTTCAAACAATGCTTCTCTCCCCTTCAATCACAGATGCTCTTCTTGCTCATACTTGCACTGAGAAAAGAGAAGCTATCGGAAGAGAAACAACTTGTGTTAATGTGTTTCATGGATTATCTGGCAAATGTGCCTAATTAATTTCATAAATTCTGTCACAGGGTGTTTCTGAGTCTACACTAAAATTCTAAAATATCTGCCTAGTTTTTAACTTTCCAGCTCTCAAATATGACTGTTCAAGCCTCTACTTTCTTCTCAAACTTTAAATAGCCCTAACCTCCTCAACAGTCAGAGATGCTCTCCTTGCTGGTACTTGCACTGAGGAAAATAGAAACCGTCAGAATAGAATGAACTTGTGTTTTATATGCTCTGCCTAAGCTTCTGATTCATTTTGCTATTGTTGATATCCATGCTTCTAAAGAATATCAGCCTCTACATGTCTACATTAATTTTGATCCTCTTCTACCCTTAAGGCTTATCTCTCTGAAATCTTCCCCATTTCTCATCCAGCAACAGTTTTTTCTTTTGCATTGAATTTTTTTCTTGAATATATTTAGTATCTATAGCATCTTGGAATAAAAAAAGCCCATTGATAAAATGTTTTAGTGTCCTAGGCTTCTCAAGCAAACATCATGAAATGGGTTGGCTGAAACAATGGGACTTTCTTACCTCTGGTTTTAAGGCTAAAAGAAAGCCCAAATCAAGTCATCATAAAGGCAATGCTTTTTCCCCAGAGATCATGGTGTTCTGGGACTGACTGCTGGCAATATTTGGCTACTCTCTCACATGACAAGGCAAATAATAAAATCTATCAGTCTCTCCCTTCTCTTCCTTTTCTATTAATATAGCTTCCTGCTTCCTGTGGCTTTCTCACTGTGTCTGAATTTCATTTTCTTACAAAGGGACTCCAGTAATAGGATGAAGACCCATCCTGATTGATGAGGTAAAGTTTAACTGAAGTAACCTCATCAAAAGATCCTACTTACAATATTTTTTTCACCCACAGGAATGCATTAAATTTAAGACCTTGGTTTAATGGGGTGCATACATAATAAACTGCATTTGCCATAATTAAGTATGCTCCCTTCTTTAAATAGTTTCTTCATTTGTGCTTGATTTGTCACCTTTTCTTAACTTAGACTACATTTCTGATCTCATTTGCTTCCTAGCTGACACTAAAGACTTCAGGGTTCAGTCTCAAACTTTTGATCTTATCTACATGTTATCAGCTAATCCTGTCTTTAAATACCCTTTCTGTTTTGAAGATACCATATTATACCTTCAATCCAGAATTCTAATCTGAACTCCAATTTGTTATCTCTTAAATATCTAATAAGAATTTAAATTTATCTTGTCATCAACTGAATTACTCATTCCTCCCACTCTAACATGTAATTCTGGCAATCTTCCAAATCTCAATAAATAGAAATTCTATTTTCCAGCCAACTAGTCCCAAACCATTATGCTATCCTTCATTTCTTCTTCTTCATCAACATACATCCAATCCTAACAAATCTTTCTGGCTATGTCTCCAAAATATACTCAAAATCTACTTCTATCAATCCACCTTTTCCAAAGCTTCTTCATTTTTAAATTTTGAAGACAAATTAATTTCCTTTGCTGATACTTGCTACTGACTCTATTCTCCATACTATAGCCATAATGAAATCCTTTATAATGTAAAACTCTTCATCTCACACCTCTACTGATAACTCTGAGGATTCTCATCTCACTCCAAAGAAAAACCAGGTGTCTCCAAGTATAGTTGTGGGATCACACAAAATAGGTAAATGTGAAACTCTATGGCATGAGTTCTAGCATCATCCAGCTGGTATACTGGTGTTACAATAGCATGAAATGTTGTGTGGTGGTTCTCTCTGATATTAAATATTAAATATTCTCTTATGTTTGAATAGATATGCAATCCTCAGTCCTGCATTCATTCATAGTTGTCTTACTTCAATTCATCCACTATATTTGTAGCTTAGTATTTGACAGTACTCAGCACAGGAAATGAAAAAAATGATGATAGATCTTATAGTCTGGTGAAATGCCATAATGAAATGTATGATAAAGAAATGTGTGATTCTGTACTTTGCTACTTGTGGATTGGTAATTTTATACTTTATTGCTAAACAAATAATCAAAAATTTTACACCATATATATGGTAGCTCTGAAGATTTTTTATTTGCTGATTTTATTTTGAGTAAATGTAGTTGTTCTGAACTTTAATATCTGTTTCTTTTGCCCCCCTTTAAGAAGCAGGGAAAAAAACCAAACAAATATTTTAATTTACTCAATAAGAAATATTTTCAATATTCATGAAATATCTGCATAATTCATGAAATACCTTTTTTAGCCCTAGGACAAAGAGTCATGACTCTTTTTAATTTGCAACAATGAGTACTCACTGATAGGTGACCAAATATTTTATTATGAAACAAGACATACAAAAGTATTTCTTAAGAAATATATTCACGATGGAATACATCTACTCACATTGTTGAATATCTAATCATCACTTGTTGCTACTTTCTGAGATAAGCATAGTGAAAATATCTTTTAAGTATCACATGGCATTCTTGTTTCTGAGGCTGTAAATCAGAGGATTAAGCATGGTTGTGAAAATGGTATAAGACACTAACACTAACTTCTTCTGCTTAGAGGTGTGCAATGACTGGGACAGAACATAAGTTTAGGAAGCAAATGAGATGAAGAGGTGATAAAAGTGGTGGGTAATTCACAAGATGAGAGAGTTGGTAGATGAGATGATAAAATATTGAGATGAGCAACGTGAGTGCAGAGTAGGTATACATTCAGTTTTTAATATAAGGATATACCAGCACAGGCCAGTCTGATCTATTTCACAGAAAAAAATTGTTGATATTGTGGGAGTCACAGTAAAGGACAGTCATCATGGTATGGGGTGAACAGAAAACCATCAAAGTTGACACGAATCAAGGCAACAGAACCCAACAGGTCATCAGGAATGGATAACTAACAGGGTTACAGACAAACTCAGAGCAGTCATAGGCTATGAGGTTCAGAATAACTCCAAAGCAATCATGGCCAAATAGAGGAATATCTGGATGCCACAGACCATAAAGGAAATGGTCTTTTCTTCGGACACCATGCTGACTAGCAGCTTTGGGACAGTACTGCAAATGAAAAGGGTGTCAATGATGGATGACTGAATGAACAGGAAATACATGGGTCTTTGGAGGCAGGTGTTCAACTGAATAAAAAATACCATGACCAGAGATCAAAGGTGGTGGAATAGGGAAAAGCAGGCTGCACTTGTCCTCCAAAAGTGGCATGAAGACAATAGACTTGCCAAGCATAGAGGAAACCATGGGCCTGCTGGGTGATCGGAACAAGTAGATGGTGAGGGATGCCCAGCTGGTCTCCTGGTGAGCAATGGGGCCATAGAGTGATCAGCACAATGAGCCAACTTGGAGGAATCTATATGGGTGCTTGAGGCATGAGAGGGAGATCTGTTTTTAAATATTTTCCTTTTCTGGGTCAATGGGGAGTAGTGGGGCTGTGGGGTGATAGGCAGGCATGGAGAGCTGGCGAACAAGAACGCAGGCAGAAACCAGTGGCCTTAGCAAGACACCCATTTTGTTTTCCTTTTTTTACTTTTTTCACTTTCTCTCCTCCTCTTCTTTTTCCTTGCTTCCTTTTCCTCTTTTGTTCTATTTATTTTTATTTTCCTTTTTTTTCCCATTTTTAATTTTTTTTTCATTTAAACATAAGGAATTCTAAAGATTTTGAAATAGTAGAATCAAGTGTCAAAAAGAACCTTAAAGCCAAACGAAAATAAAATCCTAGGTAAGAGAGGGAAACTGAAAAACAGGTTTGTCAGGTAAACTAATCAATATAAACAGATACCAAGACATCATCAAAAAATAAGAAGTCCTACTAAGAAAGAGGAAGGTATGGCTCAGTCAATAGAACAAATTAAAAGCCAAAAGAGATGTAGAATTTGGAACAACTAATCAAGATGTCCACACAAATCTTGTAAATTAATTCAAGGAAATAAATGAAGAGAAAAAGGATATTAAGCAGACACTATGTGAGCATACAGAAGAAACTCTAAATAAGGATGCACAGTATCACCAACCTTAATCAACATTGTTCTAAGAGTTCTTGGTAGAGCAATTAGGCAAGCAAAGGAAATAAAAGTCAGACAAATTGGGAAGGGAGAAGTAAAACTTTCACTATTTGTAGATGACGTGATCCTATAAATATATAATGAAAATTCTGAAAAATCTACAATAAAGCTACTAGAGCAAATAAATGAGTTGAGCAAAATTGCAAGATATAAAATCAACATGTAAAAATCAGAAATGTTTCTATACACTAGCTATGAGCAATATGTGGAGAAGATCATGAAAAAATTCCATTTAGTATAGCAACTAAAATAATAAAATATATGTAAATAAATATAACTAAGAAAGTAAAGGGCTTCTATGCAGAAAACTACACTAGATCGCTGAATGAAATCAAGGAATATCTAAATAAATGGAAGGGTATGCAATGTTCATGAAATATATCATTAAGACAAAAATTCTACCCAAATATATTTATAGATTAACTCAATCCCAATAAAAATTTCAACAGCACTTTTTTGCAGAAATGGAAAAGCCAATTTTCAAATTCATTTAGAAGGAAGGGTAAGGGGCCCTGAATAGCCAAAAACATCTTGAAAGAGAAGAATGAAATTGGAAGACTCAGACTACCTAAGTTTGAAGCATAATGTGAATGTAAGGTGGCCAAAACCACATAGTCTTAGGAAAGGATAAGCATATTGACCAATGGAACAGAATTGAGAATTCAGAAAAAAACTTGCACTGCCATGGCAAACTGATATTTGTGAAGGCTACCAGGGCAACTCAGCTGGGACATCATGGAATGAGTTAGGCAACATTCCCTCCAATTCTACATTTTGGAATTGTTTAAGCAGGATTGGTGTTAGTTATTTCCAGAATGATTGGAAGAATTCACCTGTGAAGCCATTTGGTCCTAGGCTTTCCTTAGTTGGGTTTTTTTAATAGCAATTTCAAACTCATTATTTCTGATTGGCCTATTGAGTTTATCAGTTTCTTCTGTTATCAATGTATACTGCCTGTGTTTCTAAAAATTTGTCCATTTCATTTATCCATCTTCTTGGCAAGTAGTTTTTCAAGGAGTCCCATTATGATACTCTATTTCTGTGTGATCAGTGGTGATATGCTCTCCCTCATTTTTTATTTTATGTTATTTCCATCTTCTCTTTTTTTTTTCCTAAGGGTTTGTCAATATTATTAATCTTCTCAAAGAACCAGTTTTTTATTTTGTTAATTTCGCTAGTTTTTTTTTTTCAATTTCATTTAGCTGTGCTCTAATCTTTATTTCCCTCTTTATGCTTGCTTTGGATTAGTTTGTTGTCCTTTTCTTACATCCTCCAGGTGTACAACTAATTTTTAATTTTACCTCTTTCTTCTTTTTATATAGGTATTTAAGTCTATAAATTTCCCTCAGCACTGTTTTTGCTGCATCCCATAGCTTTGATATGCTGTGTGTTCCTTTTCCTTCATTTCAAGGTACTTACTGATTTATTTTGCAATTTATTATTTGACCCAATGATTGTCTAAGTGTGTGTTGTTTAACTTCCATATCTTTCTCCCTGTTTTGGTTCTCTGCCCCTTATTAATTTCCAGCTTCATTCTGATCTGCTCAGAGAAATTAAATTGTATACTTTCAATCTTTCTAAATTTGTTATTTGTTTTGTGACATATCATGTGGTGTATCATGGATAATGTTCCATGTATGCATGAGAAAAATGCATATCCCACTAGATTTGAGTGTAATGTTCTGTATATGTATATTTGGTCTAGAATCTCTAATGCATTATTCAAGGTCTCTCTTTATTGACCTTCTGTTGAAATGTTCTGTCAAATAGTGATAATGATGCATTAAAATTCCCCATTATAATTGTATAGCCATCTATTTTTCCAATTATTTTTCCCAGTGTTTGCCTCAGGTATTTTGGGGCACCCTGGATAGGTGCATAATTGTTTATGATTGCTCTTTCCTCTTGATAGATTACCCCTCATTAATATATAGTGTCCTTCCTTGTCTCTTAAAATGCTTTTACATTTAAAATTTATTTTATCCAATATTAGCATAGTCACTTCCATCTTTTTTGATTATTGATTGTATATAAATCATTTTCCAACCATTCACTTGCAACCTCCTTGCATCCCTGGTTCTAAGGTGAGTTTCTTTTGAGTGCAGATAGATGGGTCAAATTATCCTATCCATTCTGCCAATCTGTATCTATTGATTGGGAAGTTTAATCCATTAACACTCAATTTTATTATGGTTAAGGCTTGTAATTTCATTAGTCATGTTTTCTTTATGTTTGAAAACTGATATTTTATTTTTATTTCTCTTTTTGTCTTTTCAGTTATTCTTATTCATAATTTTCCTTTCTACACTCTCCTCCAACTCTCTCTTTCTCTCATGATTTTTTCATTGCAATTTTCAGAACTCCATTTAGTATTTCTGGAATGAGAGCATTCTTCTTGACAATCACTCTTAATTTCTGTTAATCTTTGAATATTTTGAACTCTCCCTCATTTTTGAATGCCAACTTAGCTGGATACAGAATTCTTAGCTGACATATTTTTCTCTTTTAGCACCTTGACTATATCATACAAATACCTTCTCTCCTCCATGGTTTCCAGTGATAAATCAGTGCTTAAGCATATTGAGCTTCCCTTGTATGTGATGGACCTTTTCTTTTGCTACTTTCAGGATTCTTTCTTTGTCCTACACATTTGACAATTTGATAAGTATACATCTCAAGGTAGGCCATGTCAGGATTTATACTATTTGAAGTGTGCTTCACTTCCTGGACATGTAAATCCATGTCCCTCAAAATAGTTGGGAAATTTTCCACCATTATTTCCTCCAATATTCCTTCTTCTCCCTTTCCCTACTCTTATCATTGTGGAATGCCTATAATGCATATGTTTGTGTATTTTGTTTTGTCATTTAATACCCTGAGTCTCTGCTGAATTTATTCTATCTTTTTATCTATCTGTTCTACTATTTGTGTTTTTTTCAAATATATCTACATCGCTAATTCCTCCTTGTGTCTATTCAAATCTGCTTCTATGTGCTTCCAGCATAGTTTGTAACATGTATATTTAATTTTTAATAGAATTTTGAAATCTAGAATAAAATGATACATCATTAATTTGAACAGGTTATCTGTTTAAAAGCTAAGGAAGCCATCATCCCCATTGGGGAAACTTCATTGAATCCTTTTATTCTGAACAAATCAATTTTATTGATACATATTAATCAAGCATAAATCCATCCAAAGTGTATAAATAATGTTATTTAGTGTAATCACATATTTGTGCATTCATCACTTCAAACATTTTTAGAGCACTTTCATTATTCCAATAATAATAATAAACAAAAAGCAAACAAACAAAATGCATCACCTCTCAATCTCTGTATGCTTTCCCTGCTGTACATAGCTGCTATTTTTTTCCTTTTCTCTAGTATATTTTTTAAAAAGTCTTATATATGCAATATCACCCATATTCGTGTTTTACATGAGGTTTTACTATAATATACAGTACCATGTTAGAGTTTTTAGCTTTCTTTCTAGTAATATAGATGACTTTAGACTTTCCCTTTTAACCACTGTCATACCCATGCTTTAGCACTGTTAGTTAAAACACCATGATATGGGGGTGGATGTGGCTCGAATGGTTGGGCATTTGTCTCCTATATGGAGGGATCTGGGTTCAATCCCTGGGACCTCC
>JAQZBX010102087.1:0-11195 GCA_029593785.1 Cabassous unicinctus | reverse complement strand
ATGCATCCAGAGTTTCTTTATGGGTAGATAAAAATATTCTGGAATTAGATTGTGGCAATGGCCACACAACTCTGTGAACATACTTTGAATAATACACTTTCAAAGGGCAAATATCATGGTATGTGAATTATATCTTAATAACAAGTCTTTTTTTTTAAGGAATGAATATGACATTGATGAGATCAGATCTGGATGAGGTAATAAGTTCAAGTTAGCAGGAGAAAGTAGGGGATGATTTTACCTCCCTAAAACCAAAACTGGAAGAAGAAATTTGGGGTGGAACAGAAAAGAGGGACAGTTTTGAAGTAGGGCAGCACAGCAGAGGAGAGCAGGCCAGCCTGGAAGTGGGAGCAGCTGCACCAGGGAGCATGACAGGATTGAGTCCTGTGGTGGTGAGGGGCCATCTCATTAGGAAAGAGGAGACGGGAAAGAGGTGAAGGCCACATTTGAGATGGCTACTGCAAATGTTTGCCTATGTTTGACCCGTATGGTCCCTAATCCCCCCAGAAAGCTCATGTAAATTCTACTTTTCATGTATATGGTACCCTTGTTCACCCACACACACCAGTGGTAAAAGGTTTAAGGTCATTTTTAATCCTATTCCAGTGCCTTCACTTTATAGATGCAGAAACCGAGAGATCACAGTGCTATCAGTGCTGAGACATGACTAGAGAGATCACAGTGCTGTCAGTGCTGAGACATGACTAGAATCCAAGTCTGCTGATTTTGCACATGGTGATCCTTTTGTCTGGACAACCCACCCCCACCGCCCCATTTCCACCTCCCTTCACCTAATCCTGTTTTCTGCACAA
The DNA here is from genome assembly GCA_029593785.1 of Cabassous unicinctus. NCBI lineage: Eukaryota > Metazoa > Chordata > Mammalia > Cingulata > Chlamyphoridae > Cabassous > Cabassous unicinctus. The sequence continues at coordinate 10,383 of JAQZBX010102087.1, read as the reverse complement.
ATGCCCCTTTCTCAAGAGAGCAATCTTTCTCTGACCCCCTCAGCCTAGAACAGGTCCCCTTGACATTGTTGTCACAACTCCCTTTACCTTTCCACCAGGGCGGCGGCAATCCTGCCTGTTTGCCATCCTTTGTATTTTCAGCCCCTGGCACTGTGCCTGGCACATAGCAGGTGCTCAGTAATTATTCATTTTATTTATGAATGAATGCATGACTATTGCTCTTTTTACAATCCAGACTCTTAGCATTGTCCAAGTCAATCTTCATCTAATTCATCTTCCAGTTTCCCACCTTGGTAAAGAGCATCACTGTCTCTCTGACCCATTGGAAAAGTGAAATTATATGATTGGCGTAATGAGACAAAATGTCACTGATGCAACTGCAATTAAGCTTTGGTTCCCCAGTTGCCACTGTGGGGCTTAGGTAACTTGACCTTGCTGCTTTCCAGGAAACAAAGTCCGGGGGGACTTATTTCACTTGATCATTTATCCTCTATCCATTGGAACCTGGGCTATGCTAAAATTGAACAGGGAATAGAGAAGAGGTTTAAAAAGAAAAAAGAAAACAGTAAAAGAATGAAATTTAGTGACTAAGCTGAAGAATTAATGGAACTAGCCTAAATTAAGGGGAAAGAAGGTTGTTGAGTCACTTATACCAATTATAAGAAATACAGTATATGGAGAGAACAACAGGTTAGGGGTCAGGGTCCTCTTATGAATCCAGATGCTTTCACCCCTAAGCTGTGTGAACCTGGGGGTGAGCCTGTCACTGGCTAAATGGATATGCTATCGCCCAGGATTATTAAAACAAAAAAATGTCTGTGACAGCACACTATTTACTGTAACGCACTTTATAAATGCAGGGTAATATTATTAATGAGATAAAAGAGGATGTCGGTGACTAGTTATCTATTTCCACAGCCTCACTTAAGGGGGAATGATTCCAATGACAGAGAGGTTTATGAAAAGATCTTTCTTCAGGGGGCGGGGTGGGCACCTGTAGGAGTGGAATGGATAGCACCAAGGCCGTGAAGTCCCCCACCCCACAGAGTTTCGAAGCAGGTTACACGGTTGCACATCATACGTAATGTAGATACAGGACTGAGCCGAAAGGCTGGAGTCAATGATCCTTTCACTCCCATTTCTGAGATTCTGTGTTTTAAGATTCCAAACTTTCCTCCTTTTCCTTGAATTTTGTATCTCATGCCCTTTTCTTCTGCAGTTGACAGGTCATTTGGTCGTCCATAGCCTGTTGAGTATCAAAGACTTTCATAGAATACCAACGCCCGGGATGAGCCTCTAAGATGCCACACCAAATATAATCTGATTCCAGTCTCTCCCAGCAGCTCTAGTTTCTGTGATGAGTATATTTAATTGCTGTTTAGCATTTCATTTGAATGAGATTCACAGATCTGTTTAGGAAGAAAACTGCTGATCAATTGCAATTGCCCCTGTTGTCATAGAAACAAACTGAAATGTGACTATAATTATATTTCCTTATTTCTGACGTGAATCCCTAATCATTGCCATAGTAATTACCCAATATCTATGGTCCCAAATTACATGATGCTTGTCCAAAAAAGACAAAGAATAAGGAGTAGGAGGGCTGGCCTTAGGCATGTGTTAACTGTGCAGCTGCATAAAGTCTTCCCTTTTTAAGATGGGGAGAATTTCCCTCTGAGGGCTCACACTCTGAGGCTGGATGATGCCAGTGGTTCTTAGGATGTGCCCATTGTGTAGCGTAGTGACTAGAAGGCTGTATCGGGTAGGATTATTTCATTTGTAACAGAAAGCACAACTACTGGTATCTTCAACAGTAATGAAATATATTATCTGGTGCACCTGAAAGTCTGGAGGACTTTTTTCATTGGCTAATGAAACAGCCCAGCAGTATCATCAAGATCCAGTCTGATTCCCATTTTTCTCTGGCATCCTCAGCAAAAGGGCTTTTGTCCTCAAGCTTGTCCCCTCATAGTCACAAGATGGCTGCCACAGCTCAGGTATTACATGCAGTTGATAAAGACCAGGGACAGAAAAGGGACCATCTATTTTGTGTCATTTTTTGTGAATGAGGAAACTTTACCACAAACATTCCCTCATACCAATAACTTCTCTCACTTTACATTATTCCATTCACACCACATCCTGCTGTAAACAGTAATTCCCGATAGAACAAACTTAAAATGGAGATGGTCCTTCTTGACTCCTTCCTGCTTTCTTTGGCACTAAGAACATAGTGGGTGAGGAATTGAGTAGCATGACTACTATGCCAACTAAGTTTGTTTTGCTTTCCTTCTCTCCTCTCTCTGCTCTGACCTTCTAGTGCCCTCAATTTCAAGCCACAGGCCCATCATGCACCCTCTGTCTGATCTCCACCAGTTCAGATAAGCATGGGCATAGGGCAGTAGGCCTGGGTTCGGACATCCCGGGAGCATGGGGTGTGGCAGTGTTTGCTCTCAGGCAGCAGCACATACCACCAAGAAAGGTAGCATCTTGAGAGTAGAATGAAAGTGCCAGCCAGCTGCACAAATGAATCATCCATCTATATGGGCCAGACCGAAGGGAGAATCAAGGCACAGATCTAAAAGCATAGTGTGGTGGATATTTGGGGGAAGTTAGCTGTCAGCATCTGGCCCCCCTTCCCAATTGTACCAGAAGTTCCTTTCAGGGACCTTGGCCTCATTGTGGGGAGCCCTGATAGGGCACAGTGCCTGCCCCGACTACAGAAGCCAAAGGGGCCAGATCTTCCACCTCCCCACACCTTGCAGCCTGCATGAGGGTGCAGCCTAGATTGGCCAATCAAACGTCCTCTTCTAGGGCTTTGACTAGGCAGGTGGGTCAAGGAATAGGGCGCACAGCTTGTAACTGGCTCTTCTTAGGTGTGTCTGCTGCTGTCACTCCTGATGCCTAGACCTCTAGCACTCTCTTTTTTTTTTTAAAGATTTATTTATTTTATTTGTTTATCCCCCCCCTTGCTGCTTGTGCTGCTGTGTCCATTCGCTGCGTGTCTTCTCCGTGTCTGCCTATCTCCCCCTTGCTGTGAGGTCCCGCTGCATCAGCCCACGGAAACGGGGGCTCTATCCACTGAGCCACACCCGCCTCCCTCTAGCACTCTCTTAACTCCTGTCCTTTCCCAAGGCTGGACTAGCTTCCGTTGTTCTGTGAGCCCCTACTGCTTGTAAATTCTCTTTTGCTTGAGTTAAAGTCTGTTTCTCTTACTTGCAATTAAGAACTGTGACAGGAAGAGATTAGAAACCAGGGAAACTAGGTGAGAAAGAGGTTTGAAATAGGAGGTGGGAAGCAAAACCTGGAGCACTTCCCTGATTTGAGCTGAAAAGAAGGCTGTGGGCAAATAATCATATGGAAAGATCCACTCCATGTTGTCAGTCATTAAGGACATAAAAATTAAAATCACAGAGATTCCACTACAGACCAGTCAGAATGGAAAAAACAATAGAAACCTGACAATACCAAATGCTGGCGAGGATGTAAAGCAACTGATATTCTCCTATATTGCTGGTGGGAATGTAATTTAGAAAACAGTGTGGCAGTCTTCTATAAAATACTTCTGCCATTCAATTCAGCAGTTCCACACCAAAGTCTTTACTCAAGAGGAATTAAAACATGTTCACAAAAAACCTATACATAGTTATTTATAGAGGCTTAATTCATAATCACCCCAAACTAGAAACACCCAATATGTACAACTGGTAGATGGATAAACAAACTGTGGTACATGCACAGATACAATGGAATACTACTCGGCAATCGAAAGAAAGAAACTACTGATACACAGAGAATCATGGATAAATTTCAAATGCGTTATGCCAAGTAAGAGGAGGCAGACACAAAAAGCTATATACTGTATGATCCCATTTACGTGACATTCTGGGAAAGGCAAAACTAGGGACAGAAAACAGAGCACTGGTGGCTGGCGGTTGGGGGAGGGGAAGGAATGACTACAAAGAGGCATGAGGGAACTTTTGGGGTGATAGAAATGTTTCTATCTTGAGTACGCTGGTTGATAACAAGGCTGCACATGTTTGTCAAAATTCATACAACTGTACATTTTTAAAAATTGAGTTTTATGTACATAAAACTACACCTCAGTAAATCTGACTAAAAATTTTTTTTTCAAAATTAAAAAAAGAAGGCCCCAAGGAACATTTAAAGGTCTCAAACATCCTTCTGACTTGCTCACCTCTTGGTTTCTCAGAGCTTTCCACAATGATCTCCTACACAGGCCTGCCCTACCTGAAAAATACCAAGGACCTGAAAATATTCCCCCTCCTCCAGTCAAGGTGTTTGCTGTTGCCAGTCCCTCAGTGATTATCTCTATAGGAAGCCCTTCTGGCAAACTAACTCACCCTACAGTATTAATCATTAACTCATCCATTTAAAAAATTTATTCACAAATTTTATTGTGTAGGGCACTGTGGGCGAAACAAAGTAATCGACGTAAATAACAAAGTAATCGACATAATCCACGTGATCCCTGCCCTCATGCACAGTAAGTACTGTGGTAGAGATAAAATGTAATATCATTATTACAATCACATCTGTGCAGTGCTTGACCGTATGCAAAGCACTTGTATTTTCCCTCTCATTTAAGACATGATTACAGTGACCATAATAAAAAACAGCGAGCAATACATGCCAATGGCATCAGGAGGGAGAAAATATCCCTTTCTTCCATGGGAAACAGGAAAGGCTGTGTGGGCTTGATAAGATTTGAGCAGGGCCTGAAATGAGAGATTGATGCAGAGGAAGAGACTAAGCTACGATAGAGCCCAGGGAGGCTATTTGGGAACCAGTGAGAGGCCAGGTTTACCTCACAAGGTGCTTGAATTAGGGCAGCATTCGACAATCATGGCTAGCACCTATCTGAGGGCTGACACCGTGCTAATTGCGTTACATTTCAAAATGCATTTCTTCAATCCTAAGAAAAACTGTGAGATAGGTTCTATTATCATTCCCATTTTACAGGTAAGGAAACTGGGGCACCTAGAGGCTTAGTGACTTACACAGGTCACACAGATGGTAAGTGGTAGAACCAGGTTTCAGAGCCAGGCACTCTGGCTCAGGTTGGAGCACTAAATCACCACATTACATGACCTCCATTTCACAGAGCTAGAGTTATTTAGGGCCCTTTCATGAAGAGCCTTAAGTGCCAAGCAACCATTGCCACTTTATCTGGTAGGATTTGGGCAAAAGGAAGCCACTGGAGGATTCTGAGCTGGTGAATTAACTTCTTTAAGATTATGTAGGGTTTAAGAGAAAGCGGAATTGGAAAGGACTTACGTTGGAGGTCATGTACAGATGTCAATCATATTACCACAGCATGGAAGTAAAACCAGGACGACAATAACCATTGGGCACTTACTGGCCCTTCAAATGCCCTCAGTGGTTCCTCTGTTTATTTCTGAGGGTTCCCATACTTGTCCCCCTTAGGTGTTCATGAACAAGTCCCCTGTGCCTCCATTGCCTGACCAGGTCATGGATAGTGGAGTGTCACTTCAGAAACTTGCTCTTAAACAGTCCAGGAAAATAAAAGTCCTTTATACCATACTTGCAGTGTTTCTGTAAGTCTGAAATTGTTTCAGAATAAAAAATAATAAAAAAATAAAAGCTTTGCCTGAGCAAGGGTGAAAAATGTGGAATTTATATTGCGATTGGCATGGTTATTAGAGTAATAATCCGTATATTGCATCAGAGTGGGATAACTCAGTCAGGCCTCAGTTGATTTTCCTGAAACCTTTCACACTTTAGTGTGGAAATGGGCCCTTCAGAATTTCCTGGTATTTTTGTTTATGTGCTGCCAAAGTGATCCCCAGAGGACTGTATTATTTATTCTAAAGTAGCCTCTTTGAGTCTCTAAGGTAGAATCATAAGTCAACCCAGCTGACTCCAGGTAAAAGAAGGTAGAGAAAGGGAGAGACAGCCATATCCCTTTCCTCCTGTCTCTCCAAACCCAAAATGACTTGGATCAAAGGACTGAAATGTTTTAAGATATAGGTAAAATAGGACTCCCTAAGCCACTCCAACTTTGTCTTCATGCTAAGACAACACGCCTTCCCTCAGTCAGAATTGACACAGCATGTTAGAAGCCTCTGGTCTACAGTTAATGGGACTGGAATGCATTCGTGGTGTTTAAACCAGAACCAGCTGGTCTCCTGGGTGGAGAGGGGTGGGGATGGAGCTCTAGGAGCTGTTGTTCTATGCATCCGACGCCAGGAACAGCTTTTCAAGTGATTCAGCTCAAATTTCGTCATGAATTTAGGCAAATGTCAAGGAATTCTCCTCTTCCTCTTTTCTTCTTCCTCCTCCTCATTCTTTTTTTTTCTTTCTTCTACAAAGTCCATTAATCGTAATTTACAGATAGTGATTCTATCTTAAAATATGAAAAAATTCAGTGTATGCTGGCATTCCATTTGGTGTTAACAGATTTGGTGTTTAAGAAGTAAAACTGTTTTAATCTTCTGTATTAGTCTGCCAAAGGGGTGCTGATGCAAAGTACCAGAAATCTATTGGCTTTTATAAAGGGTATTTATTTGGGATAAAAGCTTACAGTTACCAGGCCCTAAAGAGTTCAATTCAAGGTTGCTTTCTCACCAAAGTCAAGTGCCACATGTTGAAACAAGATCATCACTGATCTCTGCCTGGTCTCTCCTTCTTGGGCTTCCTCTTCCTCTTAAGGTTCTGTGGGCCCAGCTTCTTCCCGATCTCAGCTGTAGACTGGCATAGGGCTTGTCTCGCAGACCTTCCTATATCAACTGCAAACTATCAGGCGAATGACTCTCTCTCTTCCCTTGTGTCTTCTTGAGTGAGTGTCCATTTATATAGCTCACCAAGGGGATGGGGACTCAACCTGAGTCATGCCCTATTGACATGGTCAAATCAAAAGTCCTAATATTCATTTTATCAGTAAACTTAAATCCTTTGAATTTAATACAATCAAAGGGTATCACACCCAGAGGAATAGATTAGTTTACAAACATAATCTTTCTCTTTTTGAGATTCATAAATATATCTCAAACTGTCACACCTTCCTTTGTACAAGATTTGCAATTGTGGGTTAACTGGGACTCTTAATTAACACTACTATCTTATAGTGTCCAAGCAGCCACTCTTTATATAGCTTTTTTCTTCCAGAAGAAATCCAAACACCTGCAAACACTGGATTACAATGAAAAGCTCAGTCAGCTGTGAGTCAGGAGCCTGAGTTCTGATTTCAGTTCTGTCTTGATCCAGTCTTTCTCGTCACCACCCTGGGCCTCAGTTTCTTTATCCATTAAGGTTCAAGCTGTGGACTCTGTGATCACAGAGGACCACTTCAGCAGTGACTGTTGGCTTTGTGAAGACTGACATCTGTCATAGCTGAAGTAGTAAGGTTAGCAGCTCCCACATTTGCTGCTGGTTTACTTATAGAGAACTCAGAAGAGATGTGCAGAGCAGCAATTCGAGCCTGCAAACACAGTTGTAAAGGAATGTGGGCCAGCAGAATGGACTGCAGGTTTGAGGGGTCTGGGAGCTCGTGATTTTCAGTTCTACTTTTGATCTCTACATTGTTTCTGAAGGCTTTCCGAATGTGAAAGGACAGGTGATAGCTGTTAAGGTCTTTTGCACTGTATTTTTCCCCTAATATGGATCTGACCTCACTTATGAAATAATATATAGCACAGAGCCTGGGCAACGATGGTAAGAGAGGAGTTTTGTGGTACATATCAAGGAGTTTGCTTTTATTCATGATGAGTTTGCAGTGATAGTGGGACAACCAAGAAGTGCAGCTGGAGACACGTGGCTAGATGAAGAGAGTGTAGTATTGGGTTGGGCAGAAAGTTATTAAAGGCGATTGTTAAAACCAGAAGAATAGCCTCAGACTGTTCTACCATATTCACTTGGGAAAGATAACCATAAGAGTCAGCAAAGAGTAGAAGGGTGAGACCAATAGCTAGTCTCTCTGGGCTGATTAGAAGGCTCTAACTGGATGTTTGGAAGTCGAGCCTTTCTGCCAATAATAATATCAATAACAACAACAACAAAACCAATACAGAAGCCCACCTTGATATACAAGAGGACCATTTTTTCTGGCTTTGATGAGCCACAGCTGTGATTCTCTGAGGTTATTAAAACTGCTCTTCAGAGGCCAGTGTTCTTCTGGACTTCCCAAGTGAGCCTTTTGTCCTTTCCTTCTAGAGTTTGCTTTTACCAGAAATGCTTTGCATTCAACTTCAGATCTTTATAAATTAAAATGACTCAAGTGACTATCAAAAATTCTCCAGTTAGAGGTTAAAGTCTGTGGGATTTCAGAGGTCTGTATAAATCTCTTCTCATGGTCAAGAGGTTGCTTTCTCTGTGTTCTCTGCATCAGAAGAGAAGGTTCCCACATAGCAAATACTTCCATTCGAGCAGATCGTCTGAGGGAAAGCTGCAGCAAATTAGAGGCTTAGAGGCCCCTCACCCTCTAGGCTCACTCGTAATAAAAGGAAAGAGGGATTGGCCAGCTTAGCAATCAATTGTGAAAGGTCTTTCAATGCCAAGAATAAAGAAGTCTAGATGAACTTTGCTAAGGTACAATTTGTGGTAAATTGCCCCTCCACCTACCAATCATGTAATTCTTAGTTCCCAGCTGGTTAAGGACAATGATTCCACCAAGCTCTTTGTTCATTAGAACATAGTTTCAAGCTGAGATCTCCACACTTGGGTTATTCAGTCTCAATTCCAACCCTGCCACAAACTCTGGAACTTTGGGCAACAATTTTCACCCACTCTTTGACTTAGCTTCCCCTTCAGAAAAGAGGAAATATTCTTCTACACTGTAGAGTTGTTTAGAGCCAGAAGTGGTGGCCATGATTATCAAATATTTGTTATTAGAAAAATTGCAAAAGATTTAAAGTTAATTTGCATTATTTAAACTGAATTATTTACAAGAGATTGTTCATTCATGTAACTAATAGATCAATTACCATTCTTCTCCACTGTTTCTTCTCATAGCTTTATAATGGAACAAAAACCAAATGTAAGAAGAAAAAGAATATTTCTGGTCACTTTGAAAAGTAATCCTCTTAAGAGCAATGGCCATATCAATGAATAGGTTCTAATATGTTTGTCATGTGGTAGATACTTAAAAAATATCAAAAAGTTATTTAGTTACTTCCTTTGCGGACTGTGATGAAGTAGCTTGTGGCAAATCAGAGTTCCCAGCAAGGACAACTAGAAATACAGATAGAATATTAAAACAAAAGCATCTCTTTGAAGGCATCAGAGAGTTGCTGAGATACCAGAACTTGAGCAATGAGAGCCTGGAGAGAAGGGAAGTCCATTGGGCTGAGCCCAACTTCCTGCTTATTGCTTCTGTCCTCTGGGGATTAATCGATTTTTGGTGCAGGGCAAGAGACCAAAGTGCCTGGCAGAGAGTGGCTCTCTAGAGGCAGGGAAGGAAGCAGAGCAATAGGCAATGTCATGGGAGCTAGAAACAGAAAAATTGGAGTTTGAGGCTGCCAAGGCAGCCAGAACTTGAGAGACAAAGATCTCCAAAGAAGAAAAGTCCCGAGAATGAACCCAAATCTAGGCAACAGTTTTCCTTTTGAGGCATTTGCTGATAAAGCTATGCAGGAAAGAGGCTAAAGGGCAGGGCAGAGTTTTTGGCAGTCTTGCAGTGCTAGAAAGACAAAAATTAAGGCTTTGGGCCTCCCAAGGAAGGGGGATCTTTAGTAAATAACCCAGGCTCTCAGTTGAGACTCCAGGTGGATTATACCCTAGAAGTGGGCCCAAAGCAGAGGTGGACTGAGCCTTACAAGGATCGTAAACCAGCCATAAATCAATTCAGTCCCTGATTGGATTGAGATGATCTACTCCTTTGCTGCCTGCTTAAGGATCCAGTGAATCTTCTCTGGAAGGAGAGAACCCAGCGTCTTTAATTTTTCATGTACCATGTATGGAATTTAATAGAAAATTACCGAGTATCTACAAAACAGAACTAGAGAGAAAACAAAATAACAGTTATAGGCCCAAAGGTGACTAAGGTATTGGAGTTTCACACAGACTATGAAATAATTTTAAAATTTGACAAGATGGAGAATTTCACCTAAGAACTAGAATCTATTAAAAGTAATCAAATGGAAATTCTAGATCTGAAAAATACTTCTGAAATTAAGAACTCAATAGATGGTTTTAATAGCAGATTGGGGGAAGCGGGTGTGGCTCAGTGGATAGAGCCCCCGTTTACCATATGGGAGGCCCGGGTTCGCGTCCCGAGGCCTCCTTGTGAGGGCACGCCGGCCTGAGCAGTGCGGTGGGCTGATGCAGCAACCTCACGGCAGGAAGCGGGTGTGGCACAATGGATAGAGCACCCGTTTACCATATGAGAGGCCCCGGGTTCGCTTC
>JAQZBX010102086.1:0-11195 GCA_029593785.1 Cabassous unicinctus | reverse complement strand
AAAAACCTAGGCAAAGTAATGCCTGGGGAGTCCTCAAGCCCTCCTAATTTGTAAATGGGGAAATTTTCTAAGACTTCACTTCCCCACCTTTCAAATCTAACAGATCTTGCTTTGTCTCCATCAGCTTTCTTTTATTACTTTATCTTCTCTTATCTCTAACTTTTTTTGAGAATCATGGGGCTATTAAAGGCTGACAAGTCATTTAATATCATGGTAGAAATAACTCTTAGAAAGATAGAGACAGTAGCAAAATCAAAACACTTTCATTTCAAAAAGAAAAAAACAGAAGCCCATGAATTTGAATTTTTCAACCAAGATGAATCAGGTTTGCATAACTTTGGTTTATTTAATTTTTGTTCTCTTTTTACTGTACTATACCACCTCCTGACTGTAAAAAGCTTGATATCAAGTAGGAGAGCATAATCTGAAATATACCAGGATATGTGTACATAAATATGCAAGGAACAAAGAACAAGATAACTATGATGATGTGAGGGATGCAGGTAGAGAGGGCTTTTCTCCTCCCTTCAGCACTGTGGTATCTGAGAGAATGTAAAATGATGGCATAAGAAACTATCAGCATGATAAAACTCACTGTGCAAAGGGCCCCACTATTTGACACCAATAATAGTATCAATAATGATCACATAGGTATCTCTACAGGCAAGTTTCAACAAGGGCTGCAAGTCACAAAAAATAGTGATCAATCACATTGGGACCACAGAAAGATGAACTTAAGGCCAGAAAAATCTGAGCTAGAGAATTCACACAGGATCCCACCCAGGCCATAGCCACCAACACACTGCAGACCGGCCGGCTCATGATGGTCATGTAGAGCAGGGACTTACAGATGGCCACAGAGCAGTCAACGGCCAGGAGGATAAGGATGAAGACCTTTAGGCAGCCAAAGAAATGGAATGAAAAGACTTGGATTACTCAGAAATTAAAGGGATTCCCATGTATTGTGAAAAAAATTTGATTTTTACCTACAATAAAAATAAAGACTTGGATTATGCACTCGCTGAAAGAGATAGTGGTATTTGTTGAAAGGGCATCCACAATCATTCTAGTGGCTATGGAAGTACAGAAGCAGGTATCAGATAAGGATAAGTAGAACAGGAAGAAGTACATTGGACTCCCAAGCACCTGACTGGTCTTGATGGTGACAATAATCAGTAAGTTACCCAGCAAGGTTCCCAAGTAGAAAAGTAAGAAAATGATAAACATTATTTCCTTCCCAAAAGGATCCTGGGTCAACCCAAGCAGAATGAACCCAGTCACATTATTATGAAGCTGCATGATTTCATGAATGAGGAAAAGATGTAAGTGCAAAACGGTTTATCTGCAAAAATAAAGGAATTGATACATGGCGATTTTATGGAATAACATAAGCAAATTAATTCATAGTGCTGTGTAATGTTATAGACTATTTTAAGCAAAATAAATATTCCTCATCAGGGACAGTCTAATTGTGGTTTCTTCTAAAGTCAATTTAAGTCTTTGTTACTTAATTTTTGATAATACTTCATAGAGTCATTATGTTTCAAATTAGCTTATAGGTAATACTTTCCTGAAACACTCATCAAATGCCACTCTTTCTTAGCTTTGACATGATGCTGCTGATACTATTTTGACTTATTCAATGAATGATACATGGTAAAGTCTAGACACATGGCTCCAATTTATTTTTATGTCATTATTATTTATTTCTATTTTTTATTTACTTGGGACCCGGGTTTTTTCATGGTTTGTCACTCAGCATTTAAGATATATTTGTCTGCCCTTGTTAAGTTAATGTAAAGTCAAACACCACCCTACCCCCAAATAATGTCTTATTTATGCGTATATGTATACATTAGATTTTAGTTATGCATATTTATATGAATTTATATTACTTACAAATATATAATATGTCCCACTTCTTCACTGCATATATTTCATATATTCCAGCTCAAAGAGAACAAGAAACAATTATACCTTCTATATAATCTGTTTCTACCTTCAAACAACTTAATAATATTTAGTACATGACATATAGTAAAAAGAAATGAATGTTCTTTGCTAATTGGTAATAAGATATCTTAAATATCCCCATTTCTATTTTTCATTTTTTTCATCTTCCAATTTCTGAAAAGCACCCATTAGAACACTGAGTCCCTGAAGTTACATTCCTAAATGAAAAGGTGGGGGGAGAGTCATGTTTTTGCATTCAAGTTTTACCTTAAGCATTTTAGACCTGGGTTGGTGGGTAAGAGAGGTTGTCAATGGGAAGTTGGTTTATGAACAAATCATGGTTGTAATCCCCAATGGGATTTGTTCTATCCTGGTTCTGAAAATCTCATGTTCCTGGAATAGAGTAGAGAAGCGAAAGAGGAGGGAGATATGGTTTTAGAAAATAAGGACAGAGGATAGCTGGTAACTGAGTTCATTGCTAAATTTTTCTTGGAAAAGTTAATTATTATAGAACTTTGAAATGTCTCTTCTTTCAACAAGAGTTTGTTTTTCAAATTTAGAATGGAACATTATCAAGGGCATTATATCCAACAACAAAAAATTTTTCTATATCTTTTTTGTTTATATGACATTGGAAGGCACACTATATGCAAGTAAAAATATAAAAAGAAATGTTATATATTTAAATATAATATAACAATTTACTTAGTCTGTTGTGCTCCCCCCAATCCCATCCATACCTCCAATCCATTAATTTAAAATTTGTAAGTGGGCCAAATCCCAGATCATGATAGAAGGAAATTATTACCTAAACCACTGGATCTTTTTTTTACATTAATTCTTGGTCTTTAGGGGATTCAAATAGATGCTTTACATTGTTCATATTTTCTCAAAACTGATATATGAACATATGCCCTTTTTTTTCCCCAGGGGAGTGTGTAGCAGCTTTCAGCAGGTTCTCAGAGGAATCTGTGACACAAAAATGGGTAACAATGTTATGGAGACAAATTAGCATATCTTCTAATAACTACTGTACTTACCTCAATTCTTCAAACAAGATTGGACAACTTTAGAATAGCTTTTGAATGGCTAAATTTGTCAAAACAAAACAAAATTATATATGAAATATTTTGGTGTGGGGGGAACAAAGAAGTGCTGAAAACAAAGTGGTCAGGAGAAGGTGGAAAATAGATGATGGTGTAATACAGACTGTGAGGTGGCTCCATCTATATTGTGATTCTAGCAATGGAAGAAATTACAGCATTGATTTGGAGCCAGTGGCCACTGGGAGCTATGGGGGCAAGGAGAGGGAAAAACAATTGTAATACAGGGGCTTTTTAAGGACTTGGGAATCATCCTGAATGACACTGCAAAGACAGATATAGGACATTTTATATCATCACATAACATGCAGAACTGTGTGGAAGAAAGTGTAGACTAAAATGTGAACTATGGTACATGCTTAATGGCAAAGCCCCAGGATGCATTTATCAATCGCAATGAATGTACCACACTAATGAAGGATGTTTATGTGGGAGGGTGTGGGAGGTGTGGGGAGTGGGAAAAAAATATGGGAATCCCTATATTTTTTGTGTAACATTTATGTAATTTAAGTATCTTTTAAAAAAATAAAAAATAAATTATTTTTTTAAAAAGCTGTTATTTTTTCCAGTGGTTACATTGAGAAGCATTGCTCCTCCTCAAGGGCTCTCTTAAACTGACCTCCACAAATTGAGTTACATGAGGCTTCTATCTTTAGGATAATCCCTACACTTGCCTTATTTGTATACTGCAGACTCCATTCTCTTTGGGAAGGTTAACAGATTGTTCCAGCTTCTTTAACTCTCAAAAGCTCAGTTTAAAGATAATGTAAACTACCCTCTTTGAACTCTGCATACTATTTAACTTAATCCTGTGACTCCTGCTATCTGGTCAAGAGATACCCTGGAAAATGGGATGGCTAGAAAACCAAAAAGATGTAATAAAATTCAATATCCATTGCCTATGCTTCCTATATCTTGTTGCCCCATATAATTCTTTGTTTCCCCAAATCTTATCAGGCAGATAAGCAGGAGCATTGTGGAGGAACACTGTTCAACATTATGACAAGGGGAAGGAGGTTGGGCAGGGACAAATTTTCAGGAACTCACTGCCAACATATAAGGAATGTTATCATTGAGCTTTTTTATATTGTTTTTATCCTCTTCATTATTATGTGTACTCTGAACTCTCTTTGAAAAATACTTATTCAAATTATCTAACCAAAGCTCAGAAGTGCATGTAAACTTAAATTACATTCTTTAGATATCATGTTTGGATACATGTGAGGAGTAATAATTCTATACTGTGATATACAGTATTTGATTCAATACTGCCAAACAGATATGGAAAATCTGACATTATCCAGAAACTACATCAAGATCCATTAATCTTTTCTCTAATTTCTCATTAGGTATAATCTCTTCTATCACCCACAGTTCTTAGTAAGGACTTATCTTGTCCTGCCACCTTATATTAAAGCATCTTTAAACTTTTCTATACTCTGCCATTTCAAGAAACTGTAAGAAAACTTAAGACATGAAAGGAATGCATCCTTCTATCCCCATACAACATTGATAACTTTTTTACATACCAGTTGCTCATCAAATATTTGTTGCGTTCAAAACTTTGATTTTCTCCAAAGTTTATATTTTAATCTACTTGTTTCTTAACCTTTAAAATCATTGATTTGTTCATTTTTTCTATTCCTTTCTCAGAGGATGTGGATGCAGTAGAGTCTTAAGACATATGCAAGCACATTAGAAGATTATGTGGGATTATTCTGTAATGTTATATCCCTGAGTTCATATAGATGGAAATAATCGGTCATTTATCTGTTATACGACTGTCTAAATTAGGGTCAAATTTTTCCATCCCTTTTTGATACCAGCTTGTTTATAAAATGCTGAAAAAAAAGTTCCTGTCTACATTCCAGAGGGAATATTTTAAGACATAAGGATGTAAACTACTGATATCCTAGATAGTATGATTCCTTAAAGTTTTCCTTCCTTTACTAGTCAGAAACATGCCAGATTTTGTAGACTTTTGTAAATTTTTGGTTTATTTATCAAAACTGTAAGAATACCAAGTTAAACTCTCCTTATACAGAGTAACAAGGGTTTGGAGGTATAAGGAGCCTCAAGAAGACCAAAGTTACCAGGAAAAAAAGGAAAAATTCAAATTATGTGAGAATGGAGTTAAGAGAACAGATAGAAGAAAGAGTAGGTCATTTATAAAAGAAGAACGTGGTCATCAAAGAAAACTCCAGACATACCTCAAACCCTAAGTTACCCTTCCCTCTATTAAGAGACTGACTGTATTTGTAAGGTAATTTATTTGTAAGGTACTATTTGGTGGGGGGTGGGGTGGGGAGGGGGTGAGCAACATGGTGTTGTACAACCTGAGGTTCTATGTTGGGGACTCCATATATCTTCTACCAAGGAAACAGAGATTTATAGCAAGGACACTGAAGATTAATGTATACATTAATTATTGTTTGGGGGGAGAATATATATATAAACATTGCTTCAAACTGAACAGATATTTCATATTTTCAAATTGAGTTCTATTTGCTTTACTAACTCATGTTAGTCAGAGGTATTATTAAGGATGCATTTGTGTTAAATTTGATATAAAAACTTCAATAAATATTTGCTTGAATATCTATTATATACTAGGCTTTGGATTTATCATTTTACATAAGTTACATCTTTTAATTGACATAATGATTCTGTGATGTAGGTACTAATAGTGAAATTTAATAAGAGAGAAATCAGAAACACACAGAAACTAAGCAGCTTACCCAGATTCCACATTTAGTAAGTTCAATTTTGGAATCATTGCTAATAACTGTCTTATTCCATGAGTTGTTCCCTTTCTACACATTTTCCTCACACTAACCTAATTGAAAACTAGGGAGTACTAGAAAACAATCATGATGAAAGACATAGCTAAAGGCTAAGGAATGTTATATCAGCTTGGGGAGGTTAGAATTAATTGTAAGTTAATGAGCACAGGTCAAATTTCAGGTGTCTAAGGAAGATACAAGTGAAAATGGTTAGTAGGCAGTTGGATTTTAAGAAGTATAAAATTCAGTCACGGCTGCAGAACTAGATCTGGGGATCATTATTTGTAAATGATAGTTGAAATCATGAGATTCAATGAGATCACCCAAGGAAAACAGGTAGAGAGATTGGGGTCGTGAGCCAACAGCACAATATAGGTTTATCCCAAAAGTTGGGAGAGATAGTTCAGAATCCTAGAAGGTGCTAAACAAGCAATTTCAAAGAATCATGAGCAAAATCATAAAAGAAGTGAAACCCAAAGATAACAGTTGCAGGAAAGAGTGTTTTCTGCATAAAGCCACGTGAGTACTAGTGCCTAAAACTCATACACTTGCAACCCTGATTTAGGAGTACAATTACTAGAAAAAAATTAAAATCAGGAAAGTTTGCATAAGGAATAGAAAGCAGGAAAGAATTTCACTTTTGTTCCTCAAACTCTTAGCAAGTCTTGCTAAATTGTAAGCACTCAATGAGAACAGTGATCATAAGGAGATTTTCCTCCAACGTATCTACCATAGTATTATTTGATAAACAACACTTTAGAGAATGTGTTTCATAATCAATTGTTTAGTAAGTGAATGAATGAATAAAGCAAACATAACCAGATTGAAAAAGGGTGAATGAAAATTTTATAACTACCATTTCTGAAAACTTGCCTATGTAATAGTAAATGAAATAAGTAGATTTGGTTCTGTCTGAACTACACTAAGACCACAAATTTGGTACAGCAGATAGAAGTGAGCTCAGGACTTGGTACAAAAAAATACTCTTCTAGGAATCCCTTTTATTGATGTGTTTTAATAGCACTGAGAATCAAAAGCATTGGGAGACAACATCAAATGGAATGTTGAAAATGATAAGTTGCTTCCAAAATAGAGTCTGGTATTTTCCATGAGGTTGTGTGCAATTTAGCAACAATATGGAGGATGCATTCAACCTTTGGTGGGCATATGTTGTTTTGCAGTACAATATCTAAGCATCTTTGCAGATACATCTTAACTGCCTCAAAACGATGCCAAAAATATGTTATAAAAACTTCCTTAGTGGGCCATGACTATGCATGATGGGAGTCCATTTCCCTTCTTCAGGTAACTCAACTCTGACTTTCCTCTGAGGAACCAGATCTTCTCTGACTTCAGAGAAGACTGTGATTCAGGTCTTCTTCCTTTCACCCCACCCATGAGTTCATGTCAACTCTCATATATATATGAGTTGGATATTGTTGGGTATTGTTGTCTTCCAAGGGTGACAATATGATTCCTGCTTGGACAATCAGAAAATATCTCTTAACCAAGGTTGGGAGGATTGAGTCAGGGATGTATCAGCTAATTAGATGCAAACTTAGTACTTCTGTTTGGACTATTTATGAAAGTCACTCTCTTTTTCCTAATAGAGCTTCTGAGAAGAGAGACCCTGAGCTCCTGCCTATAATCTTACTACAGTGAGTTGAGAGAGCCTGATTGAAAATGGAGCCAACACAATGGCAAAATACAACAGATAAACAAATACAACAGATAAACAAAGGAAACCAGTTCTTATAAAGAATGTGAACTCTAGAATTCAGCCATAACCAAACTTTCAAACCATTTTTTATTTCCTTTTAAATTATTGTTTTTTTTATTTATTTACATAATATAATGAATACTTGTAAGCTTACCTCCCATTCCAAGAACTGAAAATTTGCCAATAATTAAATCTAAATTTGAGAATCTTCTCTATCCTGCCACTTGCTTAATCATAAAGGTGAACAATAACCTGATTTTAAATGTATAATCATCTTGATCTTTAAAAAATAAAATATATTTATCACATTTTTATTTTTATAGTTTTGCCTGTTTTGAATTTTAAAGAAATTAGTATACTTCAAAAGCAGTCTCCTATGATCTTCCCTTTTTAAAAAGATCTACTTTAAATTGCTGTTTTTATATTGATTGTTAAAGGTAGTTATAGATTCATTTTCACTGCATCTGCTATACCATATTCAGATATACCATATTCATGTTGTTAATATACCATATACATGGTGTTGTTTTAATCAGGAATATGGATTGGTAATCGACAAAATAGCCTGTGTTTATATTTTTAATGTCAATTTGTAAATGTCAATTCCTAGCCCCTTGCTCTGTGTCACATTTGGAATACAATTTTTAGAATACTAAAATAGTTGGCTCCCTGTGAAAAAGAGAAAGAGTTTCTTTGATGACAGAAAACCTTTTTCTTATTTATTGAATATTATTAAATGTGGTCTAGAAAATTAAGTTAGAGATTAGAAGTCAGCTTTTATTAATAAAAGCCATATTTATAAAAATATTTGCATCTACCTTTACAAACCTACATTCATACCCTTCTTCATTCCAGGAATTTTGAGGCAAATTATTAAGAAGTGTTTGCAGAGGTTAGGAAAGGCATGATAATGAAGAATCTTAGAGTACTGCATGATATTATACAGGTCTTTGTTCCCTAGAATATAACCTGGTCTCCAAAGTCTGGACAAGTAGAAAAAAATCTGTTTCGAAAAAGAAAATGAGAAGCATCACTTTTACTCTCTTACCTATTTGTTATACAGCTGAAGAAATAGATGAAACTCCAGGACCTTGAGTCCCAAATGGACCTTATACCGTCTCATGTCATAATCCAAATTCAGGTGTTTCAGCTTTTAAGAAATCCCTTAAAGTGTAGGACTCAGAAAGACTGCATAATCAAAGATAGGTTTTTCTTCATTCTATTTCATACTTTAAAAACCCAATATGATTTATTAATGAATGCATAGAGGTTTATATGTATATGTCAAGTGTTTCTCTGGGGTGAAATTTCATGGAATCATGAGCTATATTGAAGTGATGAGAATGATGTATTTTAGATCAGTCCTACCTACAGATTCCCTAGAACTCCAGCCTTTGCACCTGGCTCATGAAGCAGGGAAGGAAAAAGTGAATTCCCTCAGGTATACAACAAATTGTGGGCAATGTGCCCTTTCCACATAGTCTCTTGGTCTCCAAGGCTGATGCAATGCCTTAATTATTCAGAATGCTTGGTGCCAAAAACCACTTCCACACTAATAGGCACTGTTGTTTATCAACTCCCTAGTGATAAGTTCTAGAATCCAAATTTCCTTGGCAAGAAGTTTCAAAGTTGACTCCTACTATTGAACTACTGAATGTGGATCCTACTAGCAGGCTTCAATTTCTCCAACATAATAAAGTATTCTCTAAAGACATTACATCAGCCACCTCATGTGTTTTTGTCTTCATTGCACTGCCTGGGAAAGAACAGTGATTCAGGTCTTCTTCCTTTCTCCTTACCCATGAGTTCATGCCAACTCTCAGCTCGTACACATAACATCTTTCTGAGACTGCTTGTCTCCCTTCCCTGACATTCAGAGCATGGCACATGCTCTTTATATTCAAGACTGGAATTTCCTCTGGAAGTTTTCATGGTTTATATACATGGCACCCAAGGGTTCTATATTAGTGTATGGATTATTGTTTCTCAATTTTAAGTACCTTGTAGAAGACTGTTAAATAGGAATTTTCTGAAGTTCAGCTTCAGCCTTGGTATTCAGCCAAAATCATGTGTCAGCTAAGACTTATGCATTTGTAAGTCCAAAAAGCTGAAAACCTACTTCAGGGTCATTTCTGATATCTCTGCCCCTCAGAGTTATGATTGCATATGTTACCATTATGCTCAATCTGCATAACAGAGCTATTACAAATTAATCATGCCATTCAGATTCATTGTTTATATATGACTTTAAAATATAGTGAACATCCTATATGTACCTGGGAATATGTCTTATTTGTCTTATTTTTTTCCTCATTGGTTTTCTTTAGCATGTCAAACATTATATTAAGCATATTAACATCCTTATAATTAAAAAATTGGAATACTATCCCCTTTCCCAAAATGTGAACACAGATATGTCAGCTGCAACGGTCAGAAAATCATTCAGGAGCAAAAATAATAGGATGAGAAGCAAACAACTTGCACATTTTTTCCTTCCTTCCTTCCTTTTTTTAAACCTAATACCTCACAGCTAAATAATGGGATCGTTTTTCTTCTTTTTCTTGCCTCTCACTAATTAATAAAATTATATGATAAGACTAGCATTACTCTACAATATTTAATTGTGCATATAAACTTGCTAAGTGCACACACACTCAACAAATATCTTAAGATATATGGAATTTGTCTTTTAATAGTATTTTTATTTTTTGTTTCTTTTGGGTGATTATAAAGGATGGTGATCATTGGGCGCACTCTGTGTGAATTCTTCCAATTAGGTGTGAAGAAAGTTTCCAGGATAAAGCAGGAAAGAGAAAGGGCAGAAAGAAAAATTCAAAGTAGTATACTGGATCAAATTTAAAATTCTCACTCTTTGGAGAGAAGGAAAATAAGCTCTTCATGGGGCCATCTGGGCATGGTGGATGCTTTAGGTTCTGGTTCTGATACCCACCAAGAAGATTTCCAAAATGATCTCCCTGGATTGTTTCCCAGCAGAGCATGCTGCAACAGAAATAGATGTCTGGTTTCGATACACTCAAATGAGATTGAAGAACTAATTAACAATGGCCAAGATTTCTATTCTTGCTCTGTGGTATCAGAAGGAGGGTGCCAGCACATCTGAGTAGGTAGGGAGGCTGCTGTAATATCAGTAGTATAAGTTTAAGTGAACCAGTCTTGGGTGATATGTGGAAATAGCTCTGTGCAGCATATTGTGTAGGGACCCAGGCCTCTGGGGGCATGGAGATCAGAACTTCCCACATTAGGTCACAGGACTCCATAATGAAACATGCTTCCAGAATGAAGTGGATTTGGGTGGGGTTCGACGTGCTCATTAGTTTGTGCTTGGTCATCTTGTTATTGGCTTTGACAAAACTCTGGCCTCAGGGTCTGTGGGTTCTTGGGATGGAAACAAATGCCATTCAACATATATTTGGCCACTTCTGCACTTGCCTTAGCTTTCAAATGTTTCAAAATCAGCTGATTACTTTCATTTTAACTTGATTAATGACATTATTTAACTTATTTTTTCTAACTTTTTTCTTCATTTTCTGTATTATTTATTATATCTGAATTTAAAAACATATGATTTACTATGTATGTCGTTATACATTTTGGGGGAATATGCCTCCTTCTGAT
>JAQZBX010102085.1:0-11198 GCA_029593785.1 Cabassous unicinctus | reverse complement strand
ATTCATGGTAGTAAGTCCATCTGAATATACATGAAAGATATATAAAATTGTTCAAATGATCAAGGGATGGGGCATGGTCACGGTGGGTAGACAATTACTCAATGAGGGAATCTGAATTTCCACCCTGGAGAGCTCTGCTACATTCCCGAAGGGAGCAGCAACCATCCCCAGAGTGCAGAGGCAGTGTCTGGGAAAAGAGGATGGCCCACTGATGAGTTCTTGTTATTGAGGGCTAGCCTTAAGAGTATTTGCTCTCTATTGTTTTTTGTTGTTGCTGTTGTTCTTAATTTCATTTCCTTCTGCTCTGAATTTTACTATTTCTTTCCTTCAGCTTGCTTTGGGATTAGAGTGCTGTTATTTTTCTAGTTCCTCCAGATCTGCAGTTAGATCTACAATTTTAGCTGTTTCTTCTTTTTTAATGCATACATTGAGAGCTATAAATTTCCCTCTCAGCAATGCCTTTGCAGTGTCCCATATGTTTGGAAATATTGTGTTCTCATTTTCATTCATTTCAAGATATTTCCTGAATTCTCTTGCAATTTCTTCTTTGATCTGCTGATTATTTAAGAGTGTGTTGTTCAATCTTCATATATTTATGAATTTCCCTTTTTCTGTTCATTATTGAGTTCCAGCTTCACTCTGCTGTGATCAGAAAAAGTGTTTCACATAATTCCATTCTTTTTAAATTTATAGTCTTGCCTTTTAACGCAACATATGGACTAGCTTGGAGAAGAATCCATGAGCATTTGAAAAGAATGTATATCCTGCTGTTTGGGAATGCAATGCTCTATAGATGTCTGTTAAGTCTAGTTCATTTATCATATTATTCAGGTTCTCTGTTTCTTTATTTATCCTCTGTCCAGATGTTCTATCCAATACTGAGATTGGTGTATTGAACTCTACAACTATTATCATAGAGACATCTATTTCTTCCTTTAGTTTTGCCAGTGATTGCCTCATGTTTCTTGGGGCATTCAGATTAGGTGTATAGATATTTAAAATAGTTATTTCTTATTGGTGACATATACCTATTATTAATACATAATAACCTTCTTCATCCTGTATAATAGTTTTACATTTGAAATCGATTTCTCCTTTATTAGTATCACTACTCTGGCTCTCTTTTGGTTATTGTGTGGAATATCTTTTTCCAACATTTCAATTTTAATCTCGTTGTGTCCTTACATCTGAGGTGGGTCTCTTGTAGACAACATAGAGATGGCTCATATTTTTTAGCCATTCTATCAGTCTTTTGATTGGGGAGCTCAAACCATTAACATTCAATATTATTACTTTAAAGGCATTACTTACTGCATCCATTTTGTCCTTTGGCTCTCTGTTGTCACATTGTTCTATTGTCTCTTTTTACTCTTTAATTTTTCCTTCCTAATTGTTTTCATTTATACACTCTTCTCCAATTCTCACCCTTATTTTTTTTTTTCATTACAGGCTGCAGCACTCCCTTCAGTATTTCTTATAATTATAGTCTTTTGGTAAAATATTCTATCAGGTTTTTTTTTGTTTTGTTTTGTTTTTGCCTGTGAAGACTTTGAACTCACCCTCATTTTTTTAAAGGGCTGTTTTCTTGTGTACAGAATTTTTGGCTGGCAGTTTTTCTCTTTCAGTATCTTAAATACATCATACCACTTTCTTCTCACCTCCGTGGTTTCTGATGAGAGTTTGGCATTTAATCTTATTGAGTTTCCCTTTTATATGATGCTTTACTTTTCTCTTGCTGATTTCAGTATCTCCTATCTCTGATATTTGTCATTCTGAATAGTAGGTGTCTCAGAGTCAATCTATTCAAATTTATTCTGTTTGTAGTGCATTATCCTTCTTGAATATTGATATTTATTTCTTTCATAAATGTTGGGAAGTTTTTGTTCATTATTTCCTCAAATATTCTGTCCTTTTTCCTTTCTCTTCTCCTTCTGGGGCAATGATAATGTTAATGTGCATTTTGCATTGCTATTCAATTCCCTGAGAATCTGTTCCATTTTTTCCATTCTCTTCTTCTCTTTCTGTTCTCCTATCTTTTGCAGTGTAGTTGTTCTGTCTTCAGAATCACTAATTCTGTCTTTGAGCAATTCAAATCTGCTCTGATGCATATCTAATGTATTTTAAAACATCCATCATGACTTTCATTCCCATAAGGTCTGTAACTTCTTTGCAGGCTTTTAAATTGTTCTTTGTGCTCACCCAGTGTCTTTTTAATATCATTTATCTCTTTAGCCATATTTTCTTTCAATTCTTTGAATTGATTCAGGGGCATTGTGTAGTTGTCACTGATTAATTTTCTTTAATACTGCATCTCTTCAGGATATTTGTTTTTCCTTTTGGTTGTGTCAAATCTTCCTCTTTCC
The DNA here is from genome assembly GCA_029593785.1 of Cabassous unicinctus. Taxonomy (NCBI): domain Eukaryota; kingdom Metazoa; phylum Chordata; class Mammalia; order Cingulata; family Chlamyphoridae; genus Cabassous; species Cabassous unicinctus. Next base: position 8,835 of record JAQZBX010102085.1, on the reverse strand, counting down.
TAGTATGGCTTGTAATTTTTGCTGATACTTAGGTATCTGAATATGTTGGTGAATTTACTCTGATGACCAATTTCTCTCTTTTGCCTTTTCTTTTTTCCAAAGCTCTTCTTTGATATTTGGTTCAACTTATTGTTAGTCTTTATTGCCCAGTTTAAGTTATCAAAATAGGTACAGGGATTTACTAATGGAGCACAGATTTTCTCCCAGGAGTTAGGATACAGAAAGAACCAAAAACAGTTTTTTTTTTCATGCAATTTAAAAAGCAGTTAGCAGATGATATTCATCAGCTCACCTTTTCACAGAGGTGTTTCAGTATCAGCTTTCTTGTATTCCTGTGTTGAATCTCCAGTGTGTAGATTCAAAGTGGGCTCTGCTGTCCAAATTCACTGAAGGAATGCCTGCCAACTTCCCTTACCTTTTCCCTTGAAACCTGTTCCACACTCAGTCAGCTGAAGTGAGCCAGGGGTTTTACCTAAAGGGGTGGGGGAGGCAAACCCTTCTCAGCCACTGTGGGGGTTTGATAACTCATGTTTGTTTTTTCATGTTTTTCATCTCTCTGTCCCTCACCCTCTTGGGAGTTTTGTAGCACTGTCTTGGTCTGTTGAACTCCAGAGAAATTCCCTCTCAACAGCTTTTGGCTCTTTCTCCATTGTTTTTGTGAGAGAATTGAGCCCTTCTTTCTAACCTCATGTCATCTTTCCACAATCCCTAAAACTTCTTTTTAAAAAAATAGATATGCTACACCATGGATGAAACTTGAAGACACCATGTTGAGAGAAATAATACAGATACAAAATGACAAATATTGCATTATTTTTCTCATATGAAATACTTAGAATATGTAAATTCATAAAGACTGTAAGCATATGAGTTGTGACCAGTGGGTAGACATTGAGGAGAATGGAGGGTTATTGCTTAATGTGTAAGAGTTCTGTTTGGGATGATGAGTTTCTGGAAATAGATAATGGTAAATATTACACAACTGTCATTGTATTTAATGTCATAGAATTGTAAACTTATAAATGGTCAAAATATTTTTATGTTTTGTATATTTTACCACAATAAAAACATTTCCAGAGGGAGAGAAACATGAAGGCATCAGAACCCAGAAATCAGGGGGCCTGGAAAAGAAAAGAAAGGACATAGTCATGTAAAAGGAAAGCTCGGCTGACTCCAGAGATTCCATGTGGCAGACTGACAGTAGGTGGGAAAGAGGGAGGAGGTACATGAGAACCAGAAGAAACCAAGTCAGAGTGCCAGGTAGAACCTATGCCCTGACTCCTCTGCATTGGTGGTATCCACCCCAGCACAGGTCTTCAACTAGGATGTTTATTGACCCTCTCATGGCCTCTCGGGTCTGGGGACATTTTGTGGCACAAAGCCAATGGTAAGACCCAGGAAAAGTGACAGGATAAGGACCCAAAATAGCAAATCTGAGTCAGTGTGGTTTCACACTGGTACAGAACCTAAATACGTCTGTTCTCCACCTTGATTCATAGTTCACCAGGTGACAGTGGTGTGCTAAGAAATGTGGCTAAAAAAATGAATACCACTGTTTATAATAAATTACTTATTTTTTTCTTAAACAACAGGAATTTCTGCCAGATATCCCAGCTGCTGCAGTAGATCTCCAGTCTGGTTAACACCAACACCCCAAGAGAGAGGACTGTGGCCACAATGCATAAGGTGAGAAGGCCAGGCTGTGCCCAGCTATCTGTCAGATGGACCAGAGGCCTAGGCCACCTAACCCCCACTCACCATGTGGATTCCAAGGAGATATGCCTCCCCTTGGCTTCCAACAACACACCAAGTCAGGTAACCTCAGGGGGTTGTGCCCTCAGGGCCTTGACAAAACCTTATCTTGCCCATCCTTGTTCAGTCCCTGGAAGGACCCCAATCCCATCAAAATACCATGCAGAACATCATCACCATCCCATGCCAGTCCCTGCCCAAACTTTCAAGTGGAACCACAAGCTACCATGCCATCCCACCCAGTGGGCAACTGCCCAGCCCTACTGGCCCTTCCTTGGAAACCCTCTGCCACCAAGCCTGGCCAGGGCCCCACTTGCCCAGTATGCTTGAACTAGCACACTGGAGAGGAAGCCTGAGGCTTTGCTTTCCACCTACACACAAGATAGTCTCTCCTATAGTGAGGTGGATCTGAGCATCTAGGGAGCCCTGATCTGAATTTCCTGTCACTTCCCCTTATATTCGGTCTACCCATCTCACCCATCATCCCCCCACCCATGCAGCTGTGGCATTTCTGTTACTGGCAGCAATTGGATGAGCACAGACACTAACCCTTGCCAGCCTCTAACTTATTCCCTCAAAGCCCAACTGGGAATTGACCAAGCAAGATAGCCAACATCTGCCTCAAAGGCTGGGCCTGCAGGATCCCTGGGCATCAAGGTCTTGCCTGGCCTACCTTTCTGCCTTCATACAACACACACTCGCTGTGTTGTGCTGTGTCATTTGGGGTTTCCTCTCAACTCAGCAGTCTGAGCCAAGTCAGGGTTCAGATCAGCTCCACTATCATGGGAAACCTCAAACAGAAGCCCAGATGGAGACTTGGAGATCATGGGCTTCAAGACAAGCCATCTGAAGGCATTATCACCTGGGAGGAGACTCTCTGAGATAGGAACTGTGATGTACTTGGACCCACAGATCACAGGGGGGTCTGGGATGAGAGTTGGGCTCTAGGTTCTCCGTGCAATTTCCCAAGTGGCTGAGGCTGCCTGGGGAAGTAGGCAGAGCCTCCACTCCCAACTCCTGTTCCTTTGCCATGTGAGGGCAGACTTCCTCTGTGGGCTCTTGGGGCTTAGAGCTAAGGCCTTAATCATACAAGTCCTAATTGTTGACCATGGCAAAGTCTTTCAAAGGAAGGAGGGAATCATTTCCAGGAAAGAGAACAGTTGCAAATTACTGCAATACAATATCATCTCTCCTATCCTCTGTTAATTGGAGGTGCTCAAACACTAAGCAAAACTTATCAAAGCACAAACTTGTCATTGGCCTTGTCTATCTGACCATTTGAAAGTCAGACAGGAAAACACCATATCTGGAGAACAAGATACATGAGCATTCCACATCTTTCCTTTGGGGAATCCACTATGGCTACATGAATTTTGGCAGTCTGAATAACCAATCTCAGAACTCCTGGCTTGTCTCTGATATCATGCATATGTGCCCCACTGCCTCAACTTTCTTGAAATCCATGAGATGTACACTGAACACAGAATATTTGGGTCACTAAGAAGAGGCACTCCTCATTGTAAGTACAAATATCCCCACTTAGAACTGTTGTGAATTGTGTGTATGTAACATATAATGGGGGGCAGGCCAAAAAACAAAAATTTTTAGTTGGGAATCTAGTCAAACACCACCCCTTGCAGATGGTGATCTCTCCCACTGATCATGACAGAAACATCATGGAAGAATATCCAACTTCCTTTGTTCCAAATGCATGCTCACAGTAAGTTCAGAGCTATCTTTTGGGCCTTTAAGTAGACTTGATACCAGGTAGTAATGACCTAAGCATAAGTGAGACCTCTCTTCTTCCCAAAGGGATTTATTTGCACTTTGGTTTGCAGGTCTATCTCTTAAGAGTCTAATTAAGCTCAGAACACTCTTCTAAAGTCGATCTATTTAAGATGGTAAGTACAGTGAAAAACAAGTTACTAGAAAAGGGGTTGGATTTTTTTTCTGTAAAGGCCAGATAGAAAACAGTCTAGACTTTTTTGGTATGGTTAAGCCCTGTGGCATACTTTCTTTCTTTCCTTAACTAGTCTTTAAAAATAAATATGTCATTCTTAGCTTGTGGTTTGTTAAAAAGAAAAACAAAAAGGATGATGGCAGGAAACTGTGATACAAAGTGACATCATAGAAAGAAAATAAAATGCCCTGAAAGAAAATAACATGCCCATTTTCTGTCTTTCCATACTCCTCCCTAAAAGCTAAAGTGCACCATGTCAAACCTCCTGTTAAAATGACAAGATCTGATGCTCTAGAAATGTCTGTGTGAAATCTTGAAACAGGCCTGGTTTAGAATGGCTCCCTTTAATAGGCCTCTGCCTTCTTCTCAGTATCAAAGTCCATGGTCTCTCATTGTCAGTGTTCCTTTATTTTTACTCCTTTTAGGCACAGCTAATGTAATGGCAGCAATGGAACTGCAGGATTCTCATCCAAGCCTGGCAAAAGCTAGGAATTTAAATACACCTGCCACAGTTTCTAAGGGGCAAAATGAAGATATTAGATAAAAATCTTGTTCCAGAGAATCTTCTTACTCTGGATTTTCCAAACTTCCAAGCCCCCACCTAAGGGGTTGGCCTAGAAAATAAAACTAATAAACCCAGCCCTGAAGCAATTGACATTCTGGGTTTACTTTTTGCTACAAACAAGATTTTCCTAGGGAAAAAGCAGGCCCATATTTGGGGTCCTCCCCAGAGGTTCCAGGGCCAACACACCATGCTCCTGCTCTTCTATACTTTTCACTTCCTCTTTTGATCTTCATCAAGATCTTTTGCTTTCTCTAATTTTTTGAGTCATTCTTACTTATACTCTGAACTGTCATAGTAATACCAAGAGTTGTGACCAAAGCCAAACAGTTTAGACATTTTTTCCAACCTTGAGGACCTAATTACAGATCTTCTCCAAGGGCATCTCTGCAAAATCTGTGTCAAGTTCCCAAGAAGACACTGAATGTCACTGCTCTACTCTCAGGATGGAGTCTGTGAAGGTGAAGCTGACACCCAAATGCTTGGTGTCCCTGTCCTGGACTGCCAAGGACCTGGCAAGTACTGCAGTTCTCCAGGCTTCCTTTCCTCAATACTTCCCACTCCTGTACTGCCATTGCCCCAGACCCAGCCAAACACCAACCTGCCAAGGCCCAAGACATTCCTGGGTGGGCTTTGGACCCCACCAAAGGAGGTGCATGGCAGCAGTGCAGAAGTACCTGTATCAATGCAAATCCCAACCCCTACATAGCCCCAAGATGCCTGATGAAAGCGCTTGGTGGGACTGACCCAGGACACTGACCCAGTGCACAGGCTTCCCTGAGTCATATGAGTTTGGATCTGGACAGCACCTAGTGTGAACCTCTAGCTGAGGCCATAGAGGGGAATGGCCTTATCAAAGAAGAGGACCAGAAATGCTGCAAACCTGATCAGGATGCAAACTATATATGGGCAAAAGGAAAGGGCTGGAGACTCAGGTTGGGAGGCCAGGGTGTGTCTGACTTTGGCCAGGTCATCAGTCTCATGTCCTGGCCTGAGATCTGAGTCTCTGCCCATGGGATCCTCAACAGCCTGAAAGGGAGGAGGACAAAGGGAGGCAGGCAGGTTGACCCTTGCAAGGGGTTTCAGGCTGAGGTGGAGGGCAGAGTCATCTGAACAGTGCCCAGAAGCTCCTGTGCCTGCCAGTGACAGCAAGAGGGTGTGAGAAGTGCCAGGAGTTGGGGAATTGTTGTTGGGCCCAGCCAGGAAGTAGGTCTGTCCTGGCTGCCTAGCCTAGTGCCCCCACAGCTTGACCAGGCCCAGGGAATGTTTCTCTTGCCCACTGCAGTATTGGAGATCAAAGCTTCCTACCCTACCTCTGACAAGCAGTGGACACCCCCTCCAAGACCAGCAGGACCCCTCACTGACCCCCACCCTGGCTTGAGTCCTTCATTCTTCCTGCCCATTGTCACTTACGTGAAAAGCCACAGTCCTGAATGTCTCTTCAGATTGCTGATTTCCTTCTTTGTCAGGACACCTTCTGACCTCCCAGACCCTCCTGCTCTGTTATGGGGATGAGATGGGTGCATGTTCAAAGAGTGAGGAGGTAGATCTCAGCTTTCAGCCTCAGCAAAAGGTGGTAGAGCTGGCTTAAGGTAATAGTGTGCCTGCCAACTGGGCTGTGCTGGGCCTTAGATTGCAGGGGGCTCCTGAGGGAAAATAAATCAAACAAATCCAGCTCAATCCTTCAGACCTCCTTCTCCTAAGACGTTTCCTGGTACTGCTGAGAGGCACAGACCCTAGGAGTAAGGGTGGGCCTTTAGGATACTTCCAGGTCCCTGCTGTGGTCCAGTGCAGCTGATTCATTACTCTCCCCACACACACACACCTCCAACCCACACACACAACTCCAGGCTTTATTCATACCCTGCAGCAACATCTCATCTCTGTCAGAAGTGTAGACAGGACTCTCAGCATGTGAGGGCACACTCAGCTAAAATTTGCATTCCAGCTGTGTCCCGGAGCCCTTTAAGATTGCCAGAAAGTTGGGGGTTGAGCTAGAAGGGCAATGAGTTCTAGAATGCAAAAATCACCACCCTATGTGGGCCACTGGACCCTTGGGGTAAATAAGATCCCACTTCACATTGATGCAGGCCTGGTATGCCCACCTTTCTCTCATTGCTGACCCAATTTCCATATCATCCCAGATCTGCTCACTGTCTTCTCAGCCCGTTGATTTCTACTTCCTTTCAAATTCAGGGAAAATTTTGCAACTTCTTTCTTTTTTCTTTTAATTCCACCCCTTGTTGTTTGCACTTACTATCTGCTCTCTATGTCCATTTGCTCCATTTTCTTTCTGTGCCTGCATGTCTTTTTTCTTCTCATCTTTCTCTTTAGGAGACACCAGGAACCAATCTCAGAACTTCTGGTTCCGTGCACTCAATTACATGCGCCACCTCATCTCCCTGGTCTGCTGTGTTTCCCACTGTCTCTCCTCTGTAACTCCCTTTGTTGCAACATCTTGCTGCACCAGCTGTCCACAGCAGACTATCATCTCTCTGCAGGGCAGGCCATCAGCTCTCCATATCATGGGCCAGCTTGTCTTCAACAGGAGGTCATGGGAATCAAACCCAGCACCTCCCATATTTAGACAGAAGCCCAATTGCCTGTGCCACATTCACTTTCCATGGAAAATCTTACTTCTGCCAAGTTCTTCTTTCACCAAAAATTCTCCCACTTCAAACTTGGACAACTGTGAATATTTTGAGTCAGGGAGATGGATGGGGGAAAAAATAAGGGATTTTAATCCCTGAGGTCAAATTCTTCCATGCCTAACATGTCTGTTTTATTGAGTTTTAAGCTTAGGCTATGCCTGAATTATGTTGCATCTAGCAATAAGAAATGCTGTGAGACTTCTTACTGACCACACAGAAATAGAGTATCATAAGATGATACTTTGAAAAATTGTATGACAAGAAAATGAATAATTTAAAGGAAATGGACAAATTCCTGGAAACACACAAGCTACCTACATTGATGAAAGAAGAAATTGATGTACTCAACAAAACAATCACAAATAATGATATTGAATTAGTCATCAAAAACCTCCCAACTAAGAAGACACCAGGACCAGATTGCAGCACAGGTGAATTGTATGAAACATACTGGAAAGAACTACACCATTCCTGCTTAAACTCTTCAAAATAGTAGATGTGGTGGGAACATTGCCTAACTCATTCTATGACACCAGCATAACCCTAATACTGAATCCAAACAAATTACCACAAGAAAGGAAAATTATAAACCAATCTCAGTAATGAACCTAAATGCTAAACTCCTCAACAAAATCCTTGCTAATTGTATTCAATAATATGTGAAACAAATTATACATCATGATCAAGTAGGTTTATTCCCTAGTATGCAAGGATGACTCAACAAAAGAAAACCAATCAATATAATACACCACACAAAAAGATTGAAGGAAAAAATCACATGATCATCTCTATAGATGCAGTAAAAGCATTAAAAAAAAATACAGCACCCTTACCTGATAAAAACACTTCAAAAAATAGAAAAGGAATGGAACTTGCTCAACATGATAAAGGATATATATGAAAAACCCTGAGCTAACTTCATATTGAATAGTGAAATCCTAAAAGCTTTCCCTCTAAGATCTTGAACATGACAAGGATGCCCAATGTCACCTCTTTTATTTAACATTGTGTTATAAGTACTTGCTGAAGCACTTAGGCAAGAAAAAGATATAAAAGCCCTCCAAATTGGAAAGGAAGAAGTAAAAATTTCACTATTTGCAGATGACATGGTCCTACATAGAAAGTCCTGAGAAATCTACAACAAAGCTTCTAGAGCATATAACTGAGGTCAGTAAAGTGGCAGGTTATAAGATCAATAAACAAAAATCAGTAGCTTTTCTGTACAACAATAATGAGCAGCATGAGAAGGAAATTAAGAAAAAATACCATTTACAATAGCAACTAAAAGAATTAAATTCCTAGGAATAAGCTTAACTAAAGATGCAAAGGACTTGTATGCAGAAAACTACACAACACTGTTAAAGGAAATCAAAGAAGACCTAAACAAATAGAAGAATATTCCCGGTTCATGGAGAAGAAAGCTAAACCTCATTGAGATGTCTATCCTACCCAAACTGATTTATGGATTTAAAGCAATTTCAATAAAAATTACCACAGCATATTTTACTGAATTGGCAAAGCTAAATATGAAATTTATTTGGAAGGGCATGGGGTCCCAAATAATGAAAGACATAGTGAAAAAGAAAAACAAAATCAGAGGAATCACAATACCTGATTTTAAAACATACTAAAAATCTACAGTTGTCAAAACTGCATGGTATAGGCACAAGGATAGACATACTGGCCAATGAAATCAAATTGAGAGTTCTGACATAGATCCTTACATATACAGTCAACTGATATGTGACAATGCCACCAAGTCCCCTCAACTGGGAGAGAATGGCCTCTTTAACAAATGGTGCTTGGAGAACTGGATATCCATATGCAAAAGATTGAGAGATGAACACCATTTCACACATTATACAAAAATTAACTCAAGATGGATCAAATATCTAAATATAGAACCAAGA
>JAQZBX010102084.1:0-11214 GCA_029593785.1 Cabassous unicinctus | reverse complement strand
TGTTCAAGAATATATCCTCCATACTTAGAACAGTGCTCAATATATATATATATATATATTTTTTTTTAAAGATTTATTTATTTTTTTATTTATTTATCCCCCCCTTGCTGCTTGTGCTGCTGTATCCATTCCCTGCGTGTCTTCTCTGTGTCTGCTTATCTCCCCCTTGCTGTGAGGTCTTGCCGCATCAGCCCACGGCGCCGCGCGAGCCGGCCTGCCCTCACAAGGAGGCACCGGGAAGCGAATCCGGGGCCTCTCATATGGTAAACGGGTGCTCTATCCATTGCGCCACACCCGCTTCCTGCGGTGAGGTTGCTGCATCAGCCCACCGCACCGCTCAGGCCGGCGTGCCCTCACAAGGATGCCTCGGGACGCGAACCCAGGCCTCCCATATGGTAAACAGTGCCTCTATCCACTGAGCCACACCCGCTTCCCATCAATATATTTTTTTTAATCAAATATTAATTTGAAATAAACCTTCAGAGGAAATCTGACTCACAGCTCCTGATCCATATGCTAAAAAAAATTATGGTCTCAACCATCTGTGAAATGCTTACTGTGTGTCAGATATTATCTTTACACATGTATATACCAATCAGTCCTTTTAAATATTATATAAGACAGATGCTATTTTTAATGCCCACTTAATAGAGGAAGCCATCGAGGCAGACTGAACAACTTGCCAGGTCACAAAGCTGGTGAGTAGCAGAGCTGTGCCATAAAGCCAGCCAGCGCAACCCCAGTGCCTGCAGTTAAACACCAGCCCGTCGTGCCTCTGAGAGTTTACAGGGAATGTCCCTGCTTGGCGAAGTTGAATTCAAAGCTAAGTCACCCTTCCTGGTTTGGAACTTGACCAAAATTCACTTACAATTTTTTTTTAAAAGCAGTCTAACAGCTCTTTTAATGTTTATAATAGTCCTATGATATGGAATTAATAATCAAACCTAGTTTATAATGAGAAAATTGGGTCAACATGATTAAGTGATTTAAAATGATAACCCATTTAGAGAGTAAACTCTGTCTGCTGAGTTTTATCTTCTAAACCAGACTCTTGGGTTTACTATATTCTTGAGTTTTGCATTTCAGTTTTAAGATCCAACTCTGCCTGACCAGATTAATCAAGCTCGTTGAGGTACGTCTATGATATGAAACTTGCCCTTTCTGTCTCAGTGGGTTGATCTAAAGAAAAGATGAGATGTTGCAAGTAAAAAGTCTTTGTCCACTGTAAACTAGTTTGAATATATAAGTTGCCATTATGATTATTTACCAGAAGTTTTTACTTGCCAGAAACAAGGCCAAAATGGGAAACTCTGAATTATGACCTTTAGATTATACATTCAAGTCTGAATTCATTCATTTATTCATTTGTTAACAAGTGGGTTTTGAGAATCTATTTTATGAGATGCACTATACTAGATGTAGAAAATCAAAGTATTGCTTTCCACAAATATTACCTGTCACACTGTAATTGTACAGAAGCTTTGTCTTATTCACTATTGTTCTATCCCACCTCCATATCTAGTCATGGTAGTTGCCAAATAAATGTTTATGAAATAAAGAAAGATAATAAGCCTTCGTACTTTTCATTTAGAAGCTTGTGATGCTGTTAAACATTAACAAACAAGGATGAAAACACCATGAGCCAAAAGAGAGGTGCAGATTATAGATAAAGCATTAAAGAACTGAGCGGAGAGAAATTTTGTGGATTATAGTTGTCCAGTTGGCTCCATGGAAGGGAGATTTATCCTAAATACTAAAGTCCTGTCTGATATCTTTGGTCTGCCAGAAATTATTTACAAGAGTGATTTTCAAGCTTATTTTATCAGTAAGTGCCACCCCCAGAGATTTTCCTTAGGCCTGGTCAAAGCCTGAAAAGCTGTGTTATTAAGAAGCAACACAGATAATTCTTAAGATCAGGAAAGACTGAGGGAGAGTAAATTAGAAGATGAAGGCTTTCAAATTGGGTAAAAGTATTGAAATTGAGAGTGAGAAAGTAGACTTAGAAAACTGTAGTTAAGATTCTAACATTCTTTTCTTCTTCCCTCCCTTGCATTCACTAAGGGTGATCTTCTGGATGCTAGGAACATTTCAAATGTTTCAAAATTTCTGTAGGCTTAAGTATGTAAGAGTTTTAGCCCCCATCCATTTGTCTGTGTTCGGAGTTCAGTTCAGTCCTGGATTCCTACTCTGTCAAAAATGATTGCAAAGGTACTGTGGTACTCACCTCATAACCACCCACGCCTTCTGTCTAAACAGGCAGGGAGCAAGGCTGCAAGTGTTCAGAGGTAAAACAGTCTCATGGATCTCACAATCCATGAGTGAAATCAGACAATTAAATTCAGCAGTTCCTGTAATTGTAAGGACTAGGGTGGAATTATTCAGAGAAGTCTGTGACTTCACAGTCTACTGCTTATGTTTGTCCTCACAAAATCACTTAGCCTCTAATTCAGCATCTCTGGCACATTGAACTGGAGGAACAAATGAGTGCAAAAAAACTAGCACATTCTGTGTGGTGGTACTTTAAAACTGATAACAGCAATGGGTTATTTGCAAACAATCCTAAAGGCTTTCTAATGAATCCAACAGATGTTATTTTGCTCCCACTGTATGCTGGGCACTGACTATCTCAGCACCTTTGAAAATCACCACCACCTTTTGTAGGTTGAAATGTATTCTCTAGAGCTGTTTTTCCAATAATATTTATTTTAACAATAACATGCTTGGTCTGCAGTGCAAATACAAGTTCACTGATTAGGCAGCCAGCCCAGTCAAACATTATTTGGCGTTATAATTATAACCATTTAATTGTTTAACAATCTCATAATACCGGTCATAAGAACCCCATTTGTTTACACACAGCAATTTAAACTTTGTTTTCTTCTTTTCATCCTTTTTTCTCTTTAAAGGAGAACTCAGGGCAATTCTAGCCTGAAGCCCCAGAGTACAATTAAGCCCCCTACAAAACACGCCTTGACTAGGAGGCTCCCTTATGGTTAAAGTAAGGAGCCGTGCATGAAGGCTGTTGCCATGATTTGTTTTAATTTGATAAACAGAGAGAGCTGTGCTTTTCTGAGACCTGTTTCCCCCCCACTCAGAAAGGGGGTGTTTATGGACAGCTGCAGGGAATTACTCTCAAGAGATTTAAACAGTGGAAAAAGAAAACATCCTCTTTTCTTTTTGGACCCAGCCAGCCCACCAAGGTTTACAGACTTAGCCAATGGTTCACTGCCAATGGTTCATAGACTACGGTTCACTGAAAGCTCTCCTTGGAAAATGGGACCCAGTCTCAGGACAGCTACAGGATTTGAAGGGCTTGCAAAGTGGTGGAGTGGCAATGGGAGTATAACAAACTGGAATTCTTCTGTAGGGGCTTTGCTTCAGAGACAATTTTCAAATTAGATACAGACCGTGACAGAGCCACAGTGACCAGGGTTGTGTTAAAACTGTGATAGGGGGTAAAATATGACTTACTTTTAGATTTCTGCAGGGTCATTAAACTGCCTCTTAGCCAACAATGAACAGAAGCTACACTTTCTTATTCTTATTTTATATGGGTATAAAAGGATAGAATGGTCTCCTCTTTAAAAATTTCTCTCCTCAAGTAATCCTTTTCTATGCAGTTTACTTATAATTACTTTTGCCTGGGTATAAAGGAAACAGACTAATTTGGTCAAAGGATCTCAAAATAACTTGCTCAACAATACTTTAAAATGAGTGGTTATGGGAAGCGGATGTGGTTCACTCACAATTTCAATAATTTTACCCAATTTGAAAGCCTTCATCTTTCTAATTTAGCCTCCCTCAATCTTACCTGATCATAAGAATTATCTGTGGTGCTTCTTAAAAACACAGCTTTTCAGGCTCTTAAGTGAAACTGTCTATGTAGCTAACAAATTGTTTGTATTCTCAAAACCCCCTACTCCTTGCATGCATGTCCTTGTAAAGTAATGTGAAAATAAGTTCAAAATAAGGATTCAAAATTAATTCCATTCATCATTTTAAAATTTATTTTGAATGTTGCACCCAAATATGGTGGCCTAATTTATTAAAAGTAAACTCAGGTGCTAGGCCACATACACATAGGTTCTAAAATGACGTGAAAAGCAGATTCTTAGACTGAACAACATTTTTTGTTTGAAAAAGGCTGTAATGATTAACCTGTATTTTTTTTTTCTTAAAAATTCTATTCAAAAATATCATTATATCTATTGCAAACAAAATGAGTTTTTCTTGCCTCCAGTGCATTAGGTAGAGATGGACTGAAATCAAACATAATCAGCAACAATAGTGGTAGAGACCCTATATAGTAGCCAGGATTTTCCATAGCCCTCCATTTAAAATGATAAACACTTGGTCTTTATTCCTTTAATTCATTTTTTTTTTTTAAAGAAAAGATATTATGTGTTGGGAAACATGTATAATATAACTGGGGACCTGTCAATAAAAACAAAAGTAATTATTGCCATTAGATTATTCCAGAGAAAATGTTTGTTTATGTAAATTGGCCAGTAGTTTTAAGTTGAGAGATGCTTCTTCCGTTTTCTAAGGAAAATTAAATCAAAGCCTTAACTTCAATTCTTTGGGTCTTTTGCAGTCAGGACAAAATGACTTCAAGAAACAATTTTTCTTCATTCTCTTTCTTCTTCCAACTCTACCTTCCTTTTTTCTTCCTTTCTTGATAAATTTATTTTCCCTATTTAATTTTAAAAATGTCATTGTTAAATATATTTTTCTTTCTCTCTCTTTAAAAATATTTTATTTTTTGTTTTATTTCATTATTATATCTCCAGGGAGCATAATGCTGCTCAAAAATATTTCTTGAGTTAAAATGGGTAAATTAAGTCATACCTACTAATTGTAGAACATGTGAAAAACACTCCTACCATCCCCACCCCCCCAAAAAAGAAAATGATACAGAAGAAGAAAAAATCTGGATTTTCATTGTGCTGCACCTTTCATGGGTTTATCAATATCATCACAAAACTTATTCTTGAGGTTGTGGCTGCCTTCAAGCAGCTTTACATCTGGTTGTGTTTGTTTTTGAAATCAGTCGAGGAGCTTAGCAGAGCTATAAGGCATAACAGAAACCAGCCAAATAGAGATAGCCTTTAAAACATTATTACCCTAGATTTCAGGGACTTAAAATAAGTCCATTCATGGTTAGAAAATGAACACTATTTATCCAAAAGGTTGCAGCTGTTACATTCTCTTGAGGAAATACAAACTAAGACCTATCCATGCCAGGTTTTCTTGATTGCCTAACTTTAATGATTCAGAGATAAAATCCCAAAATAGGCATTTATAAAGGCAAGGCTAGGAGGAAGAAAAGACTCAGAACTGGGGTTGGTAGTCACTCCTGCTAGTTCTCAAACTACAAACCCCTGTGCTATTTTTCTACTAATTTTACCAGTTTGCCTAGGTGATAGTCTTATGCCAATTAAAACAGACACAGGCATCTCTGTACAATCTATTTCTGTTCTGTCTACACTGGTGGCTATTTCAAAACAACAAAACAAAACAAAAAGCCAGAATAACAGAAGTACTGAAACAAATAATGAAACCAGAAAACGTAAGCTCTCATGTAAAGGAAGAAAACAAAAGTCAGAGGAGAAACTGCATTTTCCCAGGAATGTCCACATCTCTACAGACTTAGTTCTCAAAGTGGGTTTTCTTTGAATAAGTTTCGAATTTGCCAACAGGCTATTAGGATATAATGCCCTACTCACAATTCTCCAAGAAAGGATCTAAGGTTTGTTGTAATTTTCCCACTTTCCCAGAGATGTGTAGAGCCAAGGGGAAGTGGTAAAGAAAAGTGGGCAAAAGATTGTGGGAGCAGGAGAAAACGCGCTGGATTCTATCCAGCCATGTTCAAAGGATAACCTCTTCCAAACAGAGTAAACCTTCAAGGGAGATTATGCAAAGCCCCTGCCATCCAGCACCCCTGAAAATCTGCCACCCCCATCTATTCAGATTTGAGGATTAAGAAAACTGGGGGAATGAAAGCATCCATTTATTCCTGGTCCATGTCAAGAATTATTCTTCTGGGCTGGATCCTGTTGCTGTATTGGTGGTGTGATCTTCCCCTTTATTGGGATGTTTTTGGGAGGAGTGGGGGTGGTAGGCAGAGATCTGCATTATTTGGTTGTTGTGTATTTATTTTTTCAGCAGGGGTGCTTAATTGTGTAACTCCTGGCTAGGTTTCCCTAGCCAAATGATAGAAATCAGAGTTGGAAAAGACCTATTAGGTCATTGTACCCTAACTCCTGCCAGTGAGAATTTTGCCTCTAATATGGGAGTTGAAGCGTCCACCCCTTCCCTTGGGAGATTAGCTTCTACAATCCAATTAGTGCATACTGCCAACACATTTTCCCTGACATTCAATTTACAATTAATATCATTGTTTTTCTTAATTCGGTTCTCAAGAATTGTGTTTACTTTCTCTTAGTAATTGTATTCAAATTTTAATCCGCTGATAAGACTATTTTCTTATTTCTCCCAAAATACACTAATTTATTTCATTTATTTTTTCCTAGAATCTTTCATTTATTTGCTAACATTTGTTATTTTTTGCCCGACCCTGTGTCTCTTTGATATTAATATGATGAAAGCATCTGACTTTCCAACTTGGCACATCTCATTTATAGGCATGGATACGGATGGAATTAAGCAGAGAATCGAGACACTTGATTTTTTCATGAAATTTAGCCTTCCTCAATACTTTGTTCCAATTTTCCAGAAGTTTCTGGCAGAAAAGTTAGTGGGCTGAAATGTATTGGTAAGTCTCAGTTCTCATTACACCTATGAGCTTTCCATTTGTATGCGTGTTAGTGCATGTGTCAGATTCTCTGCTGTGGAGACCCTGCTCGAATGATCAGATAAGGTAGGCAGACATATGAGATAGAAGTTGAGGAAGAACACTACAACGATGAACTTTGGCACTGAAGAAAACTCAGCCACTGCCAGGAAACCTCATCTCTGAAGAGATGGACCCCGTTTATGCTGAGGTGAACCGTTGTGGACCAAGACTACCCAGTCAACCCTCGTCGCAATCCCTTGAGGGGGCAACTCTGTGCAGCAAGCCTTTGCTCCCCTGGGATGTTACTTAGGCATTGCCTCAACCCTTGGCTTTGCTGCTGCCTGGCCTTGTTGTGGCCAGCAGATCATATTTGCTTGTTCAGTTCAGCATGTAGAGGCAGACTCTCCTCATGACCTCCTCCCCGCCTGCTGGTCTAAGGGAGGAGCCCCTGTTTCTCCATCCTGACCTCTGACTAAGCCCTCTCTTGCTGATCCTCCCTTTCCTGATGATCCAATATCAACACCTGCCCCCAAAATTCCACTTTTTCTCTACATTCCTAATTATTTGATTGTAAAGGCTGCCTGTCTACTCAAATTTACATTCAGTGCTCTCATGCGATATAGTCCTGACCAAATTAGCCTGCTTATGTGATTCTTTTAGGAAAGTTTTAGGTAATTGATTCTCATAAGTACAGAATGAAATCCTTAACATGGGCTATACAGTCCAGCAAAATCTTACCTAGCACCATAGTCCAATCACATGCCACCGACCAACCCCCCTACTTTGTTCCAGCCATGGTGGCCTTTCCCAGTTCTTTTATTGAAATAGCTCCAATCTCTTTCCCACCTTAGGGTCTTCATACTTATCGGTCCCTCCACTTGCTTACGTTTTACTTACTCATGAGTTAACAAGGAACTTAGGGAGATCCTTCCAAATTTTCTTCCCCTGGGCTAAGTTAGGTTCTACTGTTACACTTTATCATTGTGCGCTTTATTTGCACTGATAGAAATTACCAAAAATGTGAATATACATTTACTTATTTGTTAAGGTAAGTTGATATTTGTGAAACTTATGATCCATGAAGACAGGGCCATGCTTATCATTCATTTCTGCTTGTGCCTAAAATATTATAGGTCCTCAATTTGGTGAACATTTCAACCATAACAACAACAACAAAAAGCAGAATAAAAGTTGGCAAAGTTAATCAACCCTTTATTGATAATCAATTATTTGTCTTAGTCTATAAAATTCTTGATCGTCTCTTCTGTTGCATTCCATATTATAAATCCATGCATATTATATTCATGTTTTCCATATTACAAACTCCAGCATTCCTAAGAGTCTGTGTTCCTGAAATTTTATTTCTCCTAAGAGATAAAATAATAGCTTGATCTCTTTGAATTATCCTGCAGCTTCTTTTGATAGTACAGGTTGTTGTAACATTATCTTAGGCTGAATTCCCTAGAAGCTCAGTCTGAGACAGGAATTCTTGTGAAAGAGTTGTATTGAGAGAAAGCCTCTAAGGAAGGGCATGAAGTAGCATAGAGGAAGGGAAAGTGCTGAGCAAGAAGACGGTCTCAGGTAAAGTCTAGACTTGGCTTGATCCATAGAGGGAGGTCCTTGTAGCATCAACATATAGCTGTGTTGTCCCCTTAAGGACAGGGAGTGACCTTTTATACACCACATCAGTCAGTCATTGGCTTTGGGTTGCCCCTCAGGGGAGAGCATTATGCTCTGTTGGAGAGCACATTCACCACAGAAGTTGGGCAGCTGTGAGCCATTAGCAGCCGACCCTCACAGAAGCTGGGTTTGAGGTGTACCAACAGGTTAAAGGGCACCTGGGGGCATTTGCTACAGACATCTCGTATCTAACCTTTGTTAGTTTTATTAATTTATTGTTTTTTTCCACATAAATCAGCAAAAGGGCAACATGGTAAAACTAGCCCTAAAATAGTCCCTCAGCTTTTCTCTTTGACTTTCCCAAGGTGTAAAAATGGTTGCAGCTACACTGTGCCAAACATCTGGACAGACATATATAATTCAAACAGTTGAACACTTTGCCTAAGCAACTCCAAACGTATGGGCACTAAGAAAAACACAGATAATCAACTGGTTTACATTTCCCCCATCCAGATTTTGGCTCTTGTACTGGGACATGAACATGCCAAAGAATAAACTGTGGTGTTTGTGTGCAAAATCAAATTAGTCCCTTCACACAGACCCCCAAATGCTGGAGTAGAGATTTCTCATGAGAGTAACTCTTTTTTTTTTAAGAGGTACAGGGGATTGGACCCGAGACCTCATACATGTGAAGCAGGTGCTCAACCACTGAGCTACACCCACTCACCTGGGAGTAATTTTATGAATAACAACAACAATAATAATAATTTCAAAGTTTTTTTTCTATCTCCTTTACATACATTAACTCATTTAATTGCCCCAAAATAACATTGGAAAATCTAGGTATTATTACTATCCCTATGTAGCCCTTGAGGAAACTGAGGCACAAACAAGTTCATAACTCATTTAAAGCTACACAACTTGTAAGTGATGGAGCAGGAATGATTTATTCATTATTGCCTGGTATGTCAAAATGACATCAGCATTTCCCAGAGGATTGCAGCTCAGCTTCACTTTGAATTAGGCAGTCAATGGAATCATTGATTTACTTTGTAAATTTCTCATTTTCCAATCCAAGTTTTGCAATCTCAAAGAATAACAATGCTCTGCCCTTTGGATGTAAAGATGTTATAAGTGACCCATCCCAGCAGGGCAAGCTCTGACTTAGTGGTAGTGGACGCTGCACTGAACACATTTAGCTCTCCACTCTCGGATCCCTCTCACACCCACCACCACCTTAAACATATGCGAGTGCGGATAGACTTACACAAAGTTAATTATCTGGTTGATCTAGGAAATGAAATTTAACTTCCTTAATACTAACATCTGTCTTCATTGAGTGCTTAGCTGATACCATGCCAGGGGCTTAAAATACCAAAGAATCTGTTTGTTTGGATTTGTCTTCCATCTTTCCCCCACCTTTTTGGTAGTAGATCTCACATCCCAAATGTAGGGATGGACACATGGCTGAAGCTAGACCAGTCATAGTAGTCCATCCACCAGCAGGGCCAATCAGGTTTTCCCCAGAATTTTTCTAACTGGAGTTAGTTGGAGAGACCTTCTTTCCTATCTATTCAGGAGACTGATGTGAATGTAAGCTCAGAGCAGGCTGTATTCTTGGTTTTAGCCTTGTGAGGAAGGTTAGCCCAAGAGAACACAGATACACGTGGAAAGAGGTGGGTGCAGGAGACAGAAGGCTAATTTAATGATTTGAATCCACAGATACAGATTCATTGGTGCTGTTTTTTATTTGTTTTCATTTGTTTTTGCAGTTTGGCTTTGTAAAACAATTTTTGTTTTACTTAAGCTTCCTATTTCTTTGCAATTCAGATGTGCTTAATCCACATATATTATCACAGATCCACACAGAAACCCCCTGAATTGGGTATTATTATCCTTATTTTACAAATATGAAAATCAAGGCCCAGAGAGTGGATGTGATTGGCCCAAGCGTGCACAATTAGTAAAGGGCAGATGTGCAAATCCAAATTTTCTCACTATAAAACCGACGCCCTTAGCAATTTTGTTACACTGCCTCTCATTAGCTAGATGATGTTACGCTCATAGAAAACCTCCACTAATAAAACAAATACAATTGTTTATTTAGCACTTAAGATGTCCTGACAACAAGGATTTTACACAGGTGACAGTGTAAAATGTTTGTTTTAGTTTATCCATGATTTCTGGCTACTTATTCTCTTATTAAAGATGGGTAATATAAATATAATTCTGAGGGAATGGATTAAAATGAAAAGTAGTAATAGAATTTAAAAATTTTTAAAGAAGGATTATTTAATCATGTATGTTTAATATCACACAATATTGGATTTTAGGCAAGAAAATGAAAATGCTTGCTGAAATATATCCTTTTTCATAGTGCTGTTTACAGAGCAGAAAGGCTAGGAAAATTTTTGGTTATCTGCTAATTTAAACAATGTAATTAGCCATAAATATCATCTTTTCATTTTCTAAGACCCTCACATTAGCCAGTAACATCTGGCAAATGGATTTCTTTTCATTTATTAAATGAAGAAATGAAAGAATCTTTTTTTAAAATTTAGGATGAGGATTAGGAGATGTTCCCAGTTTGATGATGAACTCACACAAACAGAAAAAATTATTTACATATATTATGCTCATCTTTCATTAATATTTTTATTACAATTTGTCTGACGAACGCTTATGAATATTTAAAACCAAGTTTCTGTTTCATTGTCTCTGAAATTCCCTCCCAACGATCTCCATTATTTGATCTCAAGTGTTAAAGTCAATTGAGTGGAGCAGATGTGGCTCAAGCG
>JAQZBX010102083.1:0-11199 GCA_029593785.1 Cabassous unicinctus | reverse complement strand
CAACGGGGATGTAATGACCTGCCTCTGGATCACTGTGACGATGGTGGTGCTGGACCCCTCTTGGCCCTCTGCCTTTCTCAGCCTCGCTGTGTGGACACCCATTCCCCTGGGGGCTGCTGGAGGATAATAAGGACAAGGGAGGCAGCTGATCCTTGGCCTGGCCCATTTCTGGACTAGAGATTCCCGCCACATGCCCCCCCTCGCACATATGGACCTTTCTCCTCCTGTGGACAGAATCGGGGCCGAGAATGAGTGTGCTCCAGCTCACAGGCGGGCTGCAGAGGGCAGCAGCCACGAGAGCAGAGGGCCCTTCAAAGGCATAGGGGCTGGGCCGGCCGAGGAGGCCAGGCCGGTTGCTATGGAGAGAGAAATGTTATGCAGTTAACCTGTTTGACGGGCAGCCTTGAGAAATACCCATGTCCCCCCGGAGCCTAAGAGCCATCCATCACTCTGGAAAGGCTCCTTTCATGATGAGGGTTATCTATTTGGCTAATAAAACCGTAATCACAGTCCCTTTTTATACCTTTTATGGAGCCCTCTTCAGTTTATAAGGAGCTCGAGACTTCATTCTATTCAGCTCTGACTCTGTGTCAGACATTTTTGGGCACACACTAAGTGCTGGGCATGGAGGGGCGAGAGGTGAGACACAAACAGCCCTTGCCTTGTCGAAGCTCTGAAACCTGTGCAAAGATGAGCTCAACCTCTGCCTTCTTCAGCAAAGGAAGTGAGGGTGCAGAATCCTGAGGAGGAGGGAAAGGAGGGGATCTGGCACAGAGGAGGTGGAGGTGTCCTTGGACAGGAGGAGGGTCCCCCCTCCGTCTGAGATGGTAAGCGGGGAGGCAAAAAGGATTGAAGCTGCAGGGATGGCATGAAGGGAATGAGCCACAATTCCACATCTGCTCGGAGCCAGCTCCTGTTCAGGTGTTTGGCATACATCAATCCATTTACCACAACAACAGAATTCTTTGGTTGCAAGTGATAGAAATAATGCAAACTGGCTCAAGCAAAGAGATGATCATTGGCTCAGGTGTCTAAGGTCCGGGAAGGGCTGTGTTGGCTGGAACAGGGCATCAGGAGTCTCTTCCATGCCATGTTAGGACAAGGTCACCAGCTGCTCCCAGCTTTGCCATGTTGTCTCTTAGGGGAAACTTCCTCTGGTTGCAGTTTGAAATATCCCAGGGAAGGATCCTGGTGGGCGCAGACCAAGTCATGTGCCCACTGCCATGTCAATCACTGTGGCCAGAAGGTGGCTGGCCCCTCCCACTCAGCCTTATTAGGCCTGAGATGTGAAGATGAGAGGGGCTGTTTCTTGGAGGGGTGGGTGGTAGTGGTGTTGGAAACACAGAGATGGCTCTGGATAGCCATTTAGTTTTTTCTGTTTTTTTTAAAAAATTATTCATTTATTTATCCCCCCCTTGCTTCTTGTGCTTGCTGTGTCCATTTGCCATGCGTTTTTTTCTGTGTCTGCTTGTCTCCCTTTGTTGTGTCATCTTGCTGTGCCAGCTCACCGCACCGTGTGGGTCGCCAGCTCACCGTGCCACCGTGCCACACGCGGGCCGGCCTGCCTTCACCAGGAGGCCCCAGGAAACGAACCCGGGGCCTCCCATATGGTAAATGGGAGCCCAACCAATTGGGCCACAGCCGCTTCCCGCCATTTAGTTTTTAAAAAAATTTAATTTGCTTAACAAAATTTGATGAACACTGGTTATGTGCCAAGCATTGTTTTACTAGCGCAGGTTACCAAGACACAGAACCTGCCCTCCTGGAGCTTCCAGTTTTGTGAGGAAGACAAGCAAAAAACAAGTCAACGAAGTAATATAGTATCAGGCATTCATGATAAGTGGTAAGTGAAACAAAGAAACATGAAGCAGAGTGAAGAGACTGGAAATGATGGGAGGGATGCTAGTTTAGTTGGCGGTAATCAGGGGAGAGCTCTCTGGAAAGACAGCATTGGAATCAAGATCTACAGTGGGGGGAATGATTCAGGCCAAGATCTAGGAGAGGGAACAGCAGGTGCAAAGGCCCTGGGGTGGGGATGAGCCCTGTGTGCTTGAGGAATATTCAAAAGGCAACATGGCTGGAGAAGCGTGGGCGAGGGAGAAAGAGGCAGCAGAGTAGGTCAGCTAGGGTCAGGTCTTTAGGGGTCACCTTTGCTGGCTGCGGTAAGGATATGACTTTTCTTTTAAGTGTGATAGGATGCCACCTTGAAGCAATGACCTGTGTCTCACAGGTAAAGAAACTGAGGCACAGGGAGGTGAAGTTGACTTACCCAAGAGGAAGGTCATATGTGGTGGAACTGTCTGGAGCCAAACCTTGCTTTCCCTCTTCCACATCATGTGCCCTCCTCTAGACAGCTTTGGTAAAATTATGAGGTGGAGAGGAAAGAAACTGGGCAACAGCCTCAGGACCTCTCCTTTCTCTGTAAAGTAGGACAGATGGTCTTCTGACAGTGGGGGTGGGTGGGTCAGTGGGGCCAGCATAGGATGGAAAGCGTTGGCACGACTGCTGAGCAGAATGGGAACTGGACTCGACCGGGAGCAAACAGGAGGATTGCAGGGCAGTGAAGAGTCCAGCAGACTCTCGGAGACCATGAATCTGTAACAGAGCAGATCAGCGTATTTATTTGATTTTCTCCTGCAGTAGTGGCAGACAGCGGGCTGACATGGGAGCAGAGAGGAAGGGAGGATCTGGAGATAAAAAGTGGGTTCAAGGTTACCAGAGGGTGCTGGTGAGGATGTGGTTGAAATCACTTTTTAAAAATTAATGTAATTTAAAAAATTATATAAGTTGTAGGTTTACAGAAAATATAGAGTTCTTATATAACCTGCTATTATTAACACCTTGCATTAGTGTGCTGCCTTTGTTACAACTGATGCAAGAACATTATTGTAATTGTACTATTAACTATAGTCAATAGTTTACAGTAGGGTTCACTGTTTGTATCATATAGTCCAAAATTTATACATATATAACAACTATATATTTTGTTTTCCTGAAGCTTGTACAGTGGTTTTTAAAAAATTTTCAACAAAGATGGTTATTTATTAATTCACTGAGATTTAGATTTCATACATTTGTAGGATTTTTGCATACAGGTAACATTACAAATCAGAAAGTTTTCCTTTTGGTTAGACCATCACCTAACTTGGCCTCTAAGGCCCTTCTTGAGCTGCGCCGTACCTACTTTCCATCCCCACCTCACTTCCTTCTGACTTCTTTCACTCTCAGTATTTCAGCCACATTGTCCTTAAACTTTTAAAAGGGGGTACCAGGGATTGAGCCTCGAACATGGGAAGCAGGCGTTCAACCACTGAGCTATACCTGCTCCCCTCAAATATACCTTTTTAAGGAAAGTTTCTGTAACTATCACAACTCCACTCATTGCCACCCCTCACCTCCCCAACCGGATCAGTCCTCCTTTCATATATTGTCTTAGGTGGGCTCCTTGGGAAACAGATTCTGAGACAGAGAATTATGTGCAGGAAGCCTACTGAGAAGTGTCCTTGGGATTAACATGCCCAGGGGAGTCAAGGGGGTGGGAATGGGCAGGTGGAGAAGTCAACTTTAATTCCATCATAGCGAGGACCAAAGTCAGTCCTTGTGGAGCGATGGGGCTAGGATGGCCCTTCAGAGCTCCTGCTGTGAGGCAGTGGGGCTGCGCTGACCAGTCCTTGGTGGGCGGTTGCCCTAGGGCAGGGCTATGGCTTTTGTCAAGGTGGCTCTCATGGGCTGAGGGGAATTCCTGGGGAGAGCACAGGTGAGAGCTGTTGGCATCCAGTACTCCTGGCAGTTGGGAGAATAAGTGCCTCAGTCCTGAAGGGGGGTTGGGGGTGCACCAAAGCCTCAGGACCTGTGTGCTCATCTTTCCTTCACAGCACTCGGCACCAGTTGGAATGATATCTGTGTGATTATTTTATTAGTGTCACCTTCCCCACCAGATTTAGAACAGAGGGGAGTTCCTTGACAATAAAAGTGACAGCCCATTGGGCATAGAACAAAAAATATGATGGATGCATATATGGAGGGAGAATGAGCTGGGAAAGGAAGAAAAGGGATGCCTGGAAAATATAGGGGGAAATGATTGTGTGGCTGGAAAGTCTTGACATTTGTTATTATTGTAGGAATAAAAGGAAAGGAGTGAGAGGGGAAATGTTAGCTGATTTGCCACCTGCTATGTGCCAGGCACTTTCCTATTTAATGCTTATAACAACCCTGGACTGAGGATTGTTGATGAGAGGTCAGCTGTCTCTAAGGGAAGGCTGTGTTTGGCTGTTAAGGGGCCTCTGAGGCTGGCATCAGCTTTTGAGTAAATATGGCCAACTTTTGGCTCCTTGGGTTCCTCTTGTCTCTGCTCAAGCCAGGCATGCTCTCTCTGTCCACATCATCTTTAGCAGCTGATTTAGTTAATTAGGTTTCTGCTCACTCAATTACCATCACCCCCAGCCTTGCCTTGCTGTAACCATACCCAGACCACCATAATTAGCATTTGGGGTCTTCCCAAACTCTTTAGCCACATTTTTAGGCCATCTCTTTGTTCATGCCAACAGATGGCAAATCTCACCCTTTTGCGTGGATTTTACTAACCTAACTCTCAGAGGGTGTCCTTGTTTCCAGTCTCCACCATCACCCCCACATGCTTCTGACAGGCATTATTATTACTGCTTTACAGATGAGGGAGCTGAAGCTCAGAGAGGTTCAGCCACTGACCCAGGGTCATATAGCAGTAGAGGCAAGCTTTAACACCAGGACTCTGGCTCCCAAGATAGGGTCAGAAGAGGCATGAATCAGAGTTGCTTTATCTCCATTTCCATGGGAAATTCTGGGCAGAGGATGCTTTGGAGTCTTGTTCTTAGGGTCTCCCAGGGCTTAATGGGAGCAACTGCAATCAGTTCAGCAAATAGCTAGATAGCTTCAGCTATATCTGTGTTGTACCAGAGCCAAGCCTCTGCTCCAGGAATCTCTCAGAGCTGGGAATACTATGGTGGTCCCAGATGGGAGTTGACTATTGCTTCTGCCTATACTTGTGTCAGTTGAGTCTGGGGATGAGAGGTGATGAAATCCAGCCCAATTACTATTCACCAACCTTTGCGCCCTGGCTTGGGGCTGCCACAGCCTGCAGAAAGGAGCACCTTCTCCCTACCATAGGGTGCGCCATTTTGCGACTCCACACCTGGAGGTGGACCCCTTTCCTAATTGGTACAAAGGCTCCCTATGTTCTGGGAGCTCCCCAGTGGTGGCTGTACCTTGCTCCTAGGTATATGCTGGCTCAGTTTATGGGGTGTAAGCACACATTTGGGCACTTAATTATGGCTCCTGTAAGGGTCAACAGAAGCTACCTGGGCACTTGTCGACCCAAGAGTGGGCAGTAATCAAGCCCAGAAGTCAGCTGGGAGCGCTGTGCCTGGCAGGACATGAGCTCTGCAGACGCCTCTCACTACCCCCCAGCTTTCTGGAAAGGCCTCTAGGCAGCCAGTACAAGGTCAAACACTTCTGTGCAGAGAATCCCTGCAAGGGGATTTGTTCCAGGAAGGGAATTACATTTCAATTTGATCTAATTCAATGAGAATGACACCAAATTGATCAGCTGGTAAAATGCCATTTGATGGGCAGATCTGCTCTTTCCAAGTCAATAGGAACCACCAGAAAAATTAGTCTTGCTATTTCAGACAGAACTCAAAGTTTTTCCCATTTCCTTTGCCTTTTAAAAAGGGCTCAAATTCCCTGAAGGTGGAGCATTTTCCTGTTAGCTCTGTTGACCTGGGCAAAGTACTCCAGATACCCAGGGAACATAATATCTGTGTGAATATATATTGTATCATTTAATTAACCACTATGTACTAGACTTCTGTGTGATCTTGAGAGATTTCTCAGATTCTCTGGGCCTCAGTGGTGTCATCTGTGAAATGGCCACATAGCCTCCCCTGTCCTGTCTGGATCCTCCCTTTTTGGAGTAAGAACATGAACAATAAGTGCCCATCACCATGACCATTGCCACTCTCTTAACCACCAACCACAATCACTAACAATTTTTTTGAGCAGTTATTGTGTGTTAGGCACTACTGAAATCTTTCTATGCATTATATCATATAATCCTTGTAATAATTCCATCAGGTAGGGAAGTCAGTTCTAGCAAAGAGCTTATTTTGCAAAATCAAATTTGTTCCAATGTGATTGATATATTAGGGAACAATTTGAGCATAAAGTTAATTTTGCATTTGCTTATTTGTGCTTTCATGTTGGAGAAATGCCAGGTGAACTAAGAATCCCGCACCCAGTTGAACTGAGCTGTGCAGGAATACACAAATGCACATGTGTCCACACCTCTGACTTCCTCAAGCTTGCTCAGTTCACCACGTGTGATATGTGTGTTGTGAGCCACGCATCTGCAGTCACAACTTTCCTTCCACTTTTAGATGACTCCCCTCTTCCACCGCTTCACAATAACTCACAAACTGCAACTCTTCCTGACGTCGTCTTCTACAAGCAAACTTCTTTTCTTTTTCAAGGCAAAGTGTTGTATTTAATGTAGTGTTTATGTATGTCTTAGCCATTTAACATGTGTAAAATGGTGCTACTCTTTTTTATTAGGTTCCTATCTTTTTATTTTATGTGTCACTGACGAAATTTTTGAGTGTTGTGCCCCAACTCCATTTTTTCCACAGCCCTGTAGTTTTTGCACAGCATGGTAATTTTTAGGAATGCATATATCGCACTATAGCAGAACTGAATGTACTATTATTTCTTTATTTGCGTATGAGGAAACTGAGGCACAGAAGGATTAGGTGACTTCCCCAATAAGATTTTCCACCTAATAAATAGGAGATCTAGGATTCAGACCCAGTTCTTACTGATTTCACAACTCTTATTTCAAACGCTGCTACCCTGTTTCCTTTTTTTAAAATGTTATTGTCACCAATCCAGATGACAATGACAGCGATTCATTTTGGTTATTAATTTCCTGTTGTTAACAGAAGCTATAGTGTCTGAAATCTCTGCTGCACCATCTGGAATTTTTAATAAAAACTTGAGGAATTTCCAGGGGTCTCTGTGCATTGCACATGTGTCATAGCAAGGGAAAAACTGCTTTTTAAAAACAAGAATGCCTACAGGCACTTTTAAATCCCAGGTTAGGTTTTGGGGGTGCCTGACAGAAGAAAGGCTGCTCTTTTATTTAAGAAAACACTATAAATAGGCTTTTTTGATTATTCAAGGGAAGGTGCACCTCCCACCCCTGACGCATGTAGTCTGGAAGGAGGAGGCTGTATCAGGAACTGAACGGCTCTATCTAAAAAGCTAGCAGCAATCTGAAAGCAGTCTACCGGCTGCTCAAGAGGGAGAGAGTTTTCAGAGTTTTGCAAGACTCAGGGAAAAAAGATTAACGATTCAAGGTAGGGGAATTGAATGCCCCCAAATAGGGCAGCAACCTGGGATCCCAGAAGAGTGATGTCCCAGGAACAATTCCCTGCATTGTGGGCACTGGAGGAACTCTGAGATGGAGACTATTCCATGTCAAATGGTTTCCAGTTGTGTGTTATTTTGTAACCTCTCTCACCTTCAGTAAAGTCTGCTATAAACAACAGGTTCAGTTTAGTGATGCCTTAGGGCACCAAGGTAGAAGGTCTGGGTTCTGGATGAGAAGTGGCAAGGAGCAAGGACTAAAGAGTTGGAGGTGGGCTGAGAACCGGGTTGAGAGCACGAAGTGAGCAGGAGAGAGGAAGCACCCCTGAAAATGGTAGGAAATATTGGGAGAAGCCTGTTCTTCCCCGAGTTACTTGGGAGGGAGGCTGAGGTTATTTTTGTGGTTAATGGAGGAAAGAAGGCTCCAGAAGACACCTTGAGTTACATGTACATCAAAAGCGGGGAGGGAATCAACCTTCTGGGGAGCTGTGTCTCGCATCCTGCTCTGTGGCCGTGTACCCCACTACTAGATGGAGGCGAAGCAGGTGAGCCCAGGGCTTGAGAAGTGGGGAAGGAACCCACATCCTAAGCGTGTGCACTTCATAATGATACTCACAGCCATGGCCGCTTAGGGTTCCATTCTGCACCTCCCCAGGGTGCCCTTGGCAAAGTTGTACAAAAGTTGTCATGGCCATTTCCCCGCAGAGGCAGTAAAGCAGCAAGAAGAGGGGGCTACGCTGCCCGGTGTCATCATTTGGGCTTGAGGCAGGGGGAAGATGGCTGCTCTTTTTTGAGTACTTAACATGTGCCCTGTCCTTTATGCACATTACCTCTGCAAATCCTCCAAATAATCCTACTAGTTTAACCCCTTATTCCAGTTTTTACCCAAGAGGAAAGAGAGGTGTATTAGCCAAAGGGGTGCTGATGCAAAGTACCAGAACTCTGTTGGCTTTTATAAAGGGTATTTATTTGGAGGAAAAGCTTACAGTTACAAAGCCTTAAAGAGTCCAACTCAAGGTTACTTCCTTACCAAACTCTGTTGCCACATGTTGAAGCAAGATGGCAGGCGACATCTGTGAGGGTTCAGCCTTCCTCTTCCCTCTTAAGGCTCTATGGGTCCAGCTTCTTCTGATCTCAGCTGTGGGCTGGCATAGGGCTCATCTCTCTTCCCAGGACTCGTTTCTTTCTGGGCTCAGCTGCTCTGTTGTTGTCACAGGATCAGCTGTAAACTATCAGGTGCATGGCTCATCTCTAGGATCAAGTTCTCTCCTCTGCTGTGTCTGTGGAGCTCTCTCTATTCCTGTGTTTCTTCTTCTGTGTGACTCCTTATTGAGTGTCCATTTATATAGCCCACAAAGGGGGCAAGGACTCAAACTGAGCCACCCGAATGACGTGGTAGAGTCAAAGCCCTAATCTCAACATAATTTAATCAACGGCATCTCAGCTGAATCTAGTGCAATCAAAGGGTATCACGCCCAGAGGAACAGACCAGTTTACAAACATAATCTCTCTCACTGGAATTCATAACTAATCTCAAACTGCCACAAGAGGCTTAGAAAGTCTCAGAGGTTTGTGACTTGCCCAAGGTCACACAGCGAGAAATGGCAGAGCTGGAACGAGAACTGAGATTCATCTGTCTCTCAGACCTGTGCCGTCTTTGCTCCTGTGGTTTCTGTCTTTGTTCTTGGAAAAGGACAGCAGGTGGCTGGGCCCCACCCCGAGTTTCCAGGTCTGGGGTGGGTCTGAGAAGCTGCATTTCTAACAAGTTCCCAGGTGAAGGGCATAGCTAGTCCGGGGACTGTTCCTTGAAAAACGCTGTGCTGTGCTGATCTTCAACCACCTTTAGGCGCTGCCCTGGGCCTTGTCCCAAGTCCTGATGGGAGCCCAGGATCCACTTTGGCTTGCTGTCTTCTCAGACTGGGTTCTTGACGGTGTCCCTGCCTCCCTGGCCAGCTCCCTTGCCCCCTCTGGGCCTGGATTGGTCTGCTTTCTGGACCCTTCCTTCTTCCTTGTGGAGCATCCACACCTTCTGTGGCTAGGGCTTGCTTATGCTGAGACCTGAGGGGCTAGATGGAGAGGGATGGAACCTGGAGGCATCATTTGTGTATGGGAGTTTGGGGGATGTGCAGACTCAGAGATTCAAGAGTTCTCTACAGCAGTTCAGTGGCGCCTCCCCTCCTCCTGCCTTGTACCAGCAGCCTTCACCTGGGAGACAGACAGGTTGGCATTCCAAGCAGAGAGAAAAATATCTTAATATATCAAGCGTCTTTCGGCAGTGGTTTAAAGGGCTTCAGAGACAGACTGTCAAATGCAGTCCCTGGGTAACCAACCAACGAGCCTGTGCTCCTGGCACCTGTCTCTTGCCTCCGCCGCTGGAAGGGGAGTGGGAATGGTGTGTGTGGAGTGTGTGAGTGTGTGCCTGGCTGGAGAGAGCTGTGTTCAGTGAAAGAGGAAGTCAAGGGGCTGGGGATATGGATTGAATTGTGTCCTCCAAAAAGACACATTCAAGTTCGAATCCCCAGGCTTGTGAATCTGACCTTATTTGGAATTGGGCCTTTGAAGGTGTGGTTACTTAAGAGGAGGCCAAGCTGGATGGGGGTGGCCCTAATCCAGCATGACTGGTGTACTTCTGCAAGGAGGAAACTTGAACGCAGGCAGACACAGGGGAGAAGGCCACGTGCCGGCCGAGGCGGAGATGGGAGTCAGGCTGCCACAAGCCAGGGAACGCCGATGCTTGCCCGCCAACCACAGGAGCTGTGAAGAGGCAAGGAAGGCTTCACTCTCGCAGGTTTCAATGAAGCGTGGCCTGCTGACGCCTTGATTTGGGACTTCTTGCCTTCAGTAATGAGACAATAATTTTCTGCTCTTTGAAGCCACCCAGTTTGTGGCACTTTGTTACAGCAGCTTTGGGAAACTAAGACAGCTGGTATAAAGCTTATGCCTGAGGGAAGCTTCTGTGGTGTACGGGTGGGGCAGCTGAGCAGGGCACTGGGTTTGGAGAAACTCTCACAACAACCTTACTTGGCAGGGACTATTACTATCCTCTATTTTGCAGCACAGAATCTGAGGCACAGAGCAGTTAAGCAACTTGCTTGAAGTTACCGAGGAACCCAGCACAGATGAGATTTGAATAGATTCTTCACCAACTAAGCACATGAAAAGATGCTCAACATCATTGGTCATCAGGGAAATGCAAATTAAAACTGCAATGAGATACCACTACACATGCACTACAATAGCTAAAATAAAAAACAAAAAACAAGTGTTGGTGAGGATGTCAAAGAACTGGTACTCTCCAACACTGCTGGTCGGAGTGTAAAATGGTACAACCGCTTTGGAAAATAGTTTGGCAGTTTCTTAAAAAGTTAAACATAGACCTATCATAGGACCTGCCATTCTACTCTTAGGTATTGACCTGAAAGAAAAGAAAGCATTTCTCCATACAAAGACTTGTACAAAAATGTTCCTAGCAGTTTGATTTGTAATTACCTTCAACTGGAAACAACCTAAATGTCCATAAAGAGGTGAATTGATAAACAAAGAGTGGCAAACCCACACAATGGGATAATACTAAGCAATAAAAAGGAATGAACTAGGAGTGGATGTAGCTCAAGTGGTTGAGCTCCTGCCTCCCACATGCCAGGTTCCAGGTTCAGTTCCTGGTGCTTCCTGAAAAAACAAAAACAAACAAGCAAAACAAATGAAGAAACCAACTCAGGGAAGCTGATGTGGCTCAGTGGTTGAGTGCCGGCTTCCCACATACGAGGTTCTGGGTTCAATCTCCAGCTCCCCGTACCTAAA